>BGPR01005440.1:11206-26007 GCA_013235015.1 Araneus ventricosus | reverse complement strand
ATCTCTCGAATGAAGAGGCAATTTGCACCCGTCATACCATGATGGGTGATTTTCTAGTTTCTAAAATAGCCTTATATATCATACAATTCCTGACTCATAAATTGAAATAGCTCAATTATGTGTGGATTTTTTTACTGTTTGTATAAATCAATTAAATCACTGCTGTTTTCAGACATTCTGCTCTATCATGATTCTAAATTTTTTGACAACATTCCATATCATGTTATTTTGTGTGATTTTTATGTTTTGAGGGTTACCTTGCTATCTCAAATTTTTTTCTGATTTTGAGGTATCGAAAGTATACTGCATATTATGTAATACAATGTATTAATTCATAAGTATACCTAATGGAATTTTTCTTTTTTTTTAAATTTGAAAAAAGAATTTGTATTTTAAATAAAAATTTCTTTCACCCCTTATTTTTCCTAGTTCTAATGTGTTTTACTACATTGCTTTTTGTTTATACTCGGTGTAAAATTGATTTTTGTGTTAATTTAATTTTTTAAAATGATTATTAAAGTTTTTATTCACATTTATATTTCAAAACCTCAATATTTTAAAATTTAATTAAGATATCCTTCTGGAAATTTATGAATATTAGATTGATGTTCACACAATTTTAGCAGTGTAATTTCTAACATGATCTTTACAAGATTTTTATTCCAAAGTAAAACAACTTTAAATGAATTTATTTTATTTCATTTCATTTTCAATAATGGTTAATTATGTATTCTCTTGACTTCATCACAAACTCATGCAAACGAAATACTTAGTATGATTTCACTGTCTCATTAATACAGCAACAGATAAAAAATATTACCAACAGGAGTTAAAAAAGTAAATTGAACCAATCTTTTTTCATGACACTCGATAACGACTTATGAAAAAGGAAGGTTGTTAAAAAAAAACTTGTCTTATTTCAGTAAAAGGTTGAAAATCGTATTTCAATGATTCAAGCAAAATTTAGTATTTTTTAACCAACATTGAGTTTTGTAAAAGGTTATTAAAAAAATTTTGAATTAAAATTTAGAAAGAATTTTCAAAGCAGTTTTAGAACGAGTGCACGAGTGGAAGCTACAGTGCTGCCATCTGTTACACATTTTTAAAACATTCAAAAGGAGCAAAAAAAAAAAAAAACCCACGACAGTATATTCACAAAGAAAGAATTTAAAGCAAATCTAACGACATTAAATCAAGAAGAAAGATTCCCCTTCTGAAAACAAATTCAGGCAATATATTGGAGAAGAAATTAGTATTTAAAGTTCTATGAACTATAAACAAGATACGAATGTCTCACTGCTGATGCGATGTTCAGAAGAGTGACGTCAGATTCGCTTGTCCAATCAGAACCCTCCAAAGTTACAATGGTGCTCTACTAGGGTACAGTATGCCTATATGCGGCCGGGATGACGCAGTTTCCGCCTCGGGATTGCTGGTGGGTTCAACGCAGTCTTCTCGGGATTCTTCCGGCAAGCCAAATCAGCTCTTTGGATGCAGACAGGTCCGACACAGGTTTCGCGGGATTTCAGGTGAGTTCGTCGCAGGACGGAGTAGCTCCTTAAGGGTTCCGGCAAGGTAAACGTCTCTCCGGTTTTAACTGGTTCGATTCCACCGCTTTGCCACCAAAATAATTAAAGCTGTGACGTGTTGGACAGCTAAGGACTCTGGGGAGGAAGGTCCAGAGCCAAGAAATACTCTTTTTTTTATTAGCACGTGCGTGCAAGAGTTTTATTTAACAGTATTCTTGGTTACATACAGGAAAATTATTAGAAATTCTGGAATAATTGTTTACAGTTCCGGCTTCTTTCAGCCTACTCTGCCGCACAACCAAAACAGGCCCACTTCCACGAGTGGCCTAAATGAATGATTCGGTCTTCCGTCGACCGGACTTGAGATTTCAGCGACCCAAGTCTATCTTTTCCTTCACTAAAGAAAATCGAACCCTTCCTCGTTTCCGTCGTCTTTCAAAATCCCTTCTCTCCCTTTTTTCCTCGCTCCTTTTTTAACCCTCATCTTCCTACCACTGGGGGAGGGGTCAAAAAGCCTCTCCACGAATCCTCGTCAATTTTGTAGGTGGAGTCTATTTCAGAGAGCCATTATAGGTTCCTTACCTCTTGGTCCTTTTCCCTGTCGCAAGCAGGTTCTCAGGCTGGAGCTAACTGACCCTATCAATCACTTCCACATCTGTCATTCAGGCTACTTTGTCGGTGTGTTAACGAGTGGTCCGTTGTTGACAGGCTGGACTCTCGGCTCTCTTTGTCGGCGTTTTAACGAGATGTCCGTTGTTGACAGGCTGGACTTCCCTCCGAGACAACTGCTCTGTTCAGTGACCCATGGCATGGGAAAAAGTTACTAATGTCGCTAATGATCTTGGGGGATCTTACAACTACCATAATTTGTCACAAAACTGCAAATTTCAGTCGAAGTTTTTGCGATGAAACTATCCGAGATAGAATCGTTTGCGGCATACGCGATAACGAATATCGGAAAAATTGCAAGTAGAAGCGGATCTCACTGTGAAAAAAGCAAGTAACATCGACAGACAAGCTAAAATAATTAAAAAACAGCAACCATTTGTCACAAATCATGAAACTAAGATGCCAAATTCGGCAATTAAAATAACAACCAAAGCAAGTTTCAATGTTTATCCCTGAAATGTCTACTCCAAACGAGAAATTCAGGGAAGTAGAAATGGAAACAAAACTTAAATTAATAAATTTAAAGAATATTGTTCTAAAACAAACTCGGTGCAAATGGTGTGGAAATAGTAAAATACATAAGAAAAACAGTGTCAAGCTAAAAATGCCGTATGTAACGCCTGTAAAAAAAGGGCCATTATTTCAGGGTATACAAATGGCATATAAAGGTGAATGCTCTCACAGAAGAAAACATATCTGGAAATTTAAAGAACTTCTTTTGAAGGACAAATGGAGAGTAAATGTTTTGGTTGATAACAAGCTACTTCATTTCAAAGTTGATACCGGTGCTGATCTTACTGTGATTTCTCAGAAGACATTCCAATCAACTTGGGGAAATAAGAAAAAATTACAAGCATCCAATAAGCAAATTTGTAGTCCGGATGAAAACAAATTAAAGGTTCTAGGACAATTGCAGGCTAAGCTTCAATATGGTAAACAACATTTCATAAGAAATATTTATGTAGTTTCAAATTTGCATGTATCACTTTTGAGCTGTACAGATTGCGAAAAATTGAACTTGATTGCGAGAGTAAATGAAATGAAAGCAAAACTTGATCCAAAGTTGGAATTTCCTAAACTTTTTACAGGATTGAAAAGATTGAGAAACCTTACAAGATAAAATTAAAGGAAAATGCCAAACCTTATGCAATCACGTTTCCTAGAAGAGTAACCATTCCTTCCCATTTGTACCCTTCCACTTCAAAAGAAACTGGATGAAATGGTTAAACAAGAATTTTTAGAACCAGTAAGACGAAGCCTATGAATGGTGTGTACCCATGGTGATAGTACCTAGAAACCAAGGGGATATACGAATTTGTGTTGATCTTTCAGAGATGAATAAGAACATCCAACGCGAGTCATATCCAATGACATCTGTGGATTATACCCTAACAGAATTCAACAGTGCTAAAATATTCAGTGTCATTGACGCTTACTCTGGATTTTGGCAGATAATGTTGCATCCTGAATCTTCTGTATTAACAACATTCATCACTCCATATGATCTATTCAAATTTCAACTTCTTCTATTTGGAATTAGCTCTGCTCCTGAAGTGTTTCAGAAAAGAATTAGAGAATGTCTCAAAGGTCTGGATGGAGTAATTGGGATGATGGATGAATTTGTGGTGTGTGGCGAGACTGAACAAGAACATGATGTAAAACTTTATCAACTTTTGCAAAGATTACAAGATTCTGGATGGACTCTAAATGCTGAAAAATGTCAATTTAGAGGAAGAAGTCTATCAATTTTTTAGAACATGTCATTTCAAGCCGGAGAAGTTTGGGATAAAAGTTTCGCTGCTTGTTTGCATAGATTCAAAATATGTGCTGAATGGTTTTCCTTATAATGGTGCTGATAGCGAGCGGCCAGCTAACCGAGCTGTTCTTGAACATATTGTTATGAAGTTAACTCAGGCATACTCGGGAACAGGAAGATATGTCACAACCGAGAGCCATTTTAGTACTGTAAAATTATGTGAAAGATTGGTCTTTATTAAAGTCTGGTTGGAACACTTAGAAGAGATCGTATAGAGGTGCCACCAACAGCGAAATTAGGAAAGCAAAATCTTTATTCCACTATTTTATACAGAAAGGATAAACATATAACATTAACTGTCTATCAAGGGAAGGAAAATAAAATTTGTATGTATTTTGTTATGCATATGTTTTGTATGTATTTGGTGTATTTGTATGTATGTATTTTTTATGTAGTTGTATGTATTTGTTTTGTATTATGTAAAATATGTCTTTTTGTTAAATTCTCTTCAAAACCCCGTAGTGATCCACGACAATAAGAAGAAGCCAGAAACTGTAACATATTATAATTGAACAAAGTACGGTGTGGGTATTGTAGACCAAATGATACATCTTTATAGTACTAAATCAGGAACTCGTCGTTGGCTTATGCACGTATTTTTTAATGTTTTAGATATATCTGCTATAAATGCGTGGATTTTATATAAAGAGGTGACCGGAAAGAAGAAACTCAGTCGCAGAAATTTTATCCTGCAGTTATGTGAAAAGCTCCGAGCTCCATACGCATCATCAAGAAATACAGCTAATGCAAGGAAACCGATGGAGCAAAGTGTAAACAGAGAAGAAACTATCCAAAGGAGAACCAAATGTAGGGTAAAATTATCTTGTAAAAGGAATCATACATGGAAGACATGTCCGGATTGCAAAATAGCAGTTTGCAGCAAATGTGCTTCGAGAGAAGTGGGGTGTATTGATTGCTATGAAAACTCTACAAAATGAAAATAAATCAGGTTAGTATCATATAAATTTTCAGTTTCATTAATTGAACACGAGTATTTTAGCTTATTATTATTATTATCTATAATTATTTTTTTTATCTAGATTGGAAACTCAATTATCTGAACAACGAAAATATAAATATGATTGAAAAAAGTCCTCATGTTCCGTGATATTTTAATTATCCAAATAGACTAAAATCCCATGGAATTCTGATGATCGAATCTCTACTTTATTCTTATTAAATTGATTTTTACCATATTTCTAGGTTTTAGATATCTAATTGGGTCTACAATAAAAAAAATCTAGGAAGGGGCTCCACCTACCCCTTCCGACTTCCTAGGTGTACGACAATTTTCAGTCTTTCTAGTGTTAAATCTCAATTTGGTTAGATGTGACAGAAAATCCACTTTTCCCAAGATTTTTTTATGGCCTTTTTTGCAGCTACAGAACAAGATTTATCAATTTAATTATTATATTAATTAATAATTAGTTTAGAATATTAAATACATTTTTGTATTTACATTAATTTAATTGTGTAGTGAACTAAAATTAATAGAATAAAATAGATTTTACATATATTTTGTACTCTTTCGTATTGGTACTTACAATCTTTTGTAATTATTGTTTTCTCTTTTTTTAGGTGACAATTTTTGGTGCTCTTTTTGTCATCATCAGGGAAACCATCAAAAATTACAGCTACATCTTGACCGTATTTATTATTCAAGTATTGAACATATCTGTCAGCTATTGCTCAAAATGTGACTTGTTGTCGCCACACAATTTTGTGCAGTAAATGACCACCATCAACCACGACATACTGGGATCCTTCAGGTTTTACATCCTCTGTAATGGGTAAGAATGATGTATATAATGAAGATTTTGTTCCTTTACGCATGCTCTCTCCTGTGAATAACAAGATAGGAAAAGGTGACAGTTCGAATTTGAAAAATGCTTTTAAATCGTCATCTGACTGCTTTGCTATGCATAAGCTGTGAAAAAGTATATGGGGATCTACAACAATGCTGATGTTACAAATTTTGACGGAACTGTTAATAGAAGCAAGTGTCACTACTTTGCCCTTCCGTTTGAATTTCACATTTTCGAATTTTTTCCCAATCATTTTTGAAATCGTATCATTCCCAATCTCTTCTGACAAATGGCAGTTTACTTCATTACCTCCCACAATTCCTGAATCTATTGACATTATCACATCTATTTTAGGGAATGGATTGTGTTCAGGAAGCCACTGAGAGAGCTTTGCTGCATCTTCATTATCCCGGGCTATTCGAGAAGGCCTCGTGTCAACCTATTCTGATGATGTTAATTTTACATCACAGAATTTTTCAATTTCAAAGCAAATATTTTGGAGATGTATCATTCCAAGGGTCCATCGAGTGAGCACTCTACTGAATATATGTGATATACAAACTTAATAATCTATGAACCTTTTTTGTTTTTTAATAAATACATTGATTTTGTCAGTATTAAGTTATCACGTGTTTTCCTAAAAAAACTACACAAATATTCAAAAGATTGTATCTCGTAGTCTAAACGAGCTAGAAGAATAAGCTTGGTCTTAAACTTGAGCTATTTACCTCTACTATATTTGTTATGTCAAACTTTAGTGTAGGATTCACCATTTACTTGCTATCAAGCAATCACTGACCAAAAATCTGTAATTTTTACATTTTTGAGAAAAATTCTCCAACTTCAAAGAGGTCTATCTCGGGAAGTATTAGAGCTACAAATTTCATTTTTGTCTCAAAATGTAGACAATGTTCTCTAGTTTAATAAAAGTGCAGACGAGTTTTTTTGTCAGACCAATACTTTAGGAGATATTTTGTAAAAACAGGGAAAAGTCCAAAAATTGAGCGGTTTTCAAGATGGCGGCGCCCGCGGTGGTGGTGGGAATTGGAAAACTTGGGTTTTTCAAGACTGTACCAACCCATACAACCCATATCAAAAAATCGGAACTACCCTAATTAATGTAACCATTTATGACAATTTGACTGGACTAATTGTGTATGAAAATTGTGAGTTGAATTTTACCGACTATGAACAATTTATATAAGGCGAAATCTGCATCTGGAAATTCATATTGACCAGCCAAATGAAGATCCGGTCTGCATGGATGGAGGGCGCACATTCCTCTGAATCTCCTGCACCTGCTCCACACAGAACTTCTGCAGGAGTGACGCCACGACAGAAGAAAAAGAGAACAAAATTATCTGGGCAGCTTTATAAAACAGGTCATTGAACAATGCGAGCAAAGACCGAAAGAGAGGTTAAAGGAAAGAAGAGGGTGGATGAAAGAAAAATTAGCAGAGTAGACGACTTATTCTGCACATCAATGTTATGAACCGAACAAAAAAAAATGTCAACCTCTTAGCATATTTCGAGAAGAAATGTATTTCTCTCTGTTTCACAAGAGGAAGCACATCTGCTCAATATTGTTGAGCATGCAGTTCCCATACCGACAATTTGAGTTTGAAGCAGCGAAAATCGGTCACCTATAATCTTTCGTTTAACAAGCTCTTCAAGTCGACCTTCATACTCCTCTGGAGAGAATAAATGTGAAACTAATTTTTAAAAAAAATTCAAACCCCGTCACCTTTATAAATCATTTCTCTAACGAATAATTATTTTCATACTTTGCTCCCTCTGCTTTCAAGTTTACATAACGTACTACTTTTCTAACGTTTTCTTCCTATTATTACATTAATTCCTATTCCAGGGCATTTTTAAAAAATATACTGAATTAGTTGAATTTTGTATTGTATTAGTAATGGCTTATAAAGTATTGAATTTGCTGAATATATTGTTTTTTAGATTTGAATCTAATAAAGATTTGTAATTGAGTATTATTTTTGTGTATAAATTATTATATTACAAAAATCCTAAATTTATGCTATTTTTTTGGAGAAGACATCCAGTTGATAGAAAAATGCAAAAACGTACAAAAATTGCCGCCCTTAAAGGCCACAACAGTATCGCTTTCACAAACACTGACAAAGCAGAAACCATAGCAGACAGCTTTCAAAACCAGTTTACTCTTAATAACATTACTGACACAGCAACAGAAAATCTTGTTACCCACACAATTAATGAATTCAACAAAATTGACAATTTCCCACCCCTGCCTACTCCTAATCCGATATAAAATACATCAGAAAAGTGAACATTCACAAAGCCCCAGGCAGCGATGGTATCACAAACAACATGCTTAGAAATCTCCCAATTATTACACTCATTAAAATTATTCATATCATAAACAATATTTTTAAACACCAATATTTCCCGAATTCTTGGAGAGTTGCCATTGTCGTACCCATTCTGAAACCTGGTAAAGACCCCACAAATCCAACTAGCTACAGGCCAATTTCACTTCTCCCCACACTTAGCAAAGCCACAGAACATTTCATTCTCACTCAACTAAATGAACACCTCAATAATAATAACATCCTCATCCCCTATCAATTCGGCTTCAAGCCCAAACTCTCAACAACACATCAACTTCTTAGAGCTGTGGAATACATCACATCCGGATTCGAAAACAGATTTAGCACTGGAGCAGTCTTCTTAGATATACAAAAAGCATTTGACCGAGTCTAGGTTAATGGCCTAATTTACAAACTCATAACACACAAAATTCCTATCACCTTCATTAAACTCATCACTACCTTCCTTGCAAACAGACAATTTAAAGTACGAATTGGCAACTCACTCTCCAAACTTCACCACATGCAAGCGGCGTGCCACAGGGGGCGAAATTAAGCCCTTGCCTTTATTCTATATTTATTAATGATATTCCACAAAAACACAATACTACACTCTGCATTTATGCCGATGACACGGCGATACTGGCAAAAAACAAGAACTTAAAATACATTGCGAGCGCTCTTAACAGTCATCTCAAAGATCTGGAATCCTGGTTTATTAAATGGAAAATTGCGAATTAAATAGAGAAAAAAATTTCCTCCAAAACACAGAAATTCCCTGGTCTCAGGAAACTAAATATCTAGGTGTTATCCTAGACGCGAAACTACACTGGAAATCCCACATTAACTATGTCAGACAGAAGTTCCGTGGTAATTGTCGTGAACTCTTCCCCCTAAGAGCACGGAACTCGGAGATGACCTTAGAAAACAAAGTGCTTTTCTACACTGCGATTCTCAGACCAGTACTTACTTACGCAAGTCCAACTTGGGCTTACGCATGTAAAAGCTACTTTAAACACATTGATAGCTGCCAGAACATCGTTCTCAGACAAATTTCCAAGGCCAGATGGTTCATGAGAACGAAGACATCAGACACGCTCTTAACATCCCCCCCCCCCATTAAAGAATTCATTAAAAACCTCTCAATTAATTTCTTCAATAACCTAGAAAACATCGAAAATAGCGCCATTCAAGAACTCGACTCCTACATCCCTAACTTAAATACTAGGAGACCCAAAGCAATTCTCCTATAAATTTCTCCTTTACGTCAAATTTGCTCATCAATTATTTTAGACCCCCCCCCCTTTTCAGTTTTATAGTATTTTTATTTGAAATCGAAAAATCCACACTTGATTCTCATGGACCATCTCCCAGCCACCTTCTCCTAAAATGTACCAAAATCCTCTCCTCTCATTGGCTATCACTTTTTTCTTCTCAATCTTGCAATCTACTCCATAGTCAGGAAAATTCTCCCCTGAGCCTCAGCTAAAACAGCCAGATCACCCATCCACTCCCACCTGGACTCCGCAACTCCTGATTGGCCCGCAGAAGAAGACACCACATCCTTCATATACTGGACCCGCCCCTCTCCGACCAGACCAGCTCCAGAGAGCAGCGAGGAAAGATCTCGCCGCTCTGCTCTTCAAACTGAATTGAACTCTGAGAATCTACGCGCTTCAGCCATACTAAGTGTCTCATGTATGCAGTTTTTTGCCGACTGGAGGTACGTGGCCCTCCAGGCCACGACTTACTCCACACCCCATCGTCTCGTCTCGTTGCTTCTCGCCTTGTGTTGTGCTGTGTATCTTGTGCGTGTGAGATCTCGCTAGCTCAAATAAATGCAATTTAAATTTAAAATAGTCCGCTCTTTGTGTGCTATTAAGCTGTCAATTTATCCCAAACATTTTTGGTCCTTGCGAGCCGGAGAATGGCTCGGACCTATGGATATATGTGAATGTAGTCTAAATGTGTGTGAAGGACTCTTATGTTCTTTCGTATTCGTCAAGTGTTGAGTGTGTAAAAGTGAACTACGTTGACTCTTGTGTAGCGATCCTTCTATAATCGAGTGAGTGCTAAAAACTTTTTCATTAAAATGTCAGAGTGTTTTAAACAAGAAAAAATCCCCCTCCTCCCTCTTTTTATTTCTCAAAGATATTGGTTTCGACAAACTTATTTGAACACTTTATTATAATCAAGTACTTTTTAAAAGACCACTTATAACTTTTTCCTTTTCGAAATAGAATATCTATTATTAACTTGGTAACATCTATATACCATGTGTTTGGCGCAGCATAGTCAAATATGGCTCTTGTGCCAGAAAACACAACCAACCAACCTTAAAGGGTAACATCACTGAAATTAAGGAGAAAGTCAAAGATAAATTAAACGATGCTGAAATTCAATTGGATAGCAAAAAATACGAACAATTTTCGGAAGATTTAAGTAAAATCTTTGACGACATTTTAACTAACTCTGAGAATTCGGAGGCAGATAAATTCATTGAGGAACATTTGTCAATTCAAGAGGATATCGATGAAATTGGGCTGTCGATAAATTCGCAATAAATTAAGCCAAACAGTGCTACTATGTCACAGTATTCAAATGGTGAAAATGTGAAGCTTCCCAAGCTCTCACTCCCTTTCTTTAAGGGAAACATTCAGGACTGGCTATGATTTAGTGATCTTTTTAAAGCTAGTGTGCATAATAATGAAAATCTAACTGGATCGATGAAACTGCAATATTTAAATGGATTACTAACAGGTGACGCGTCTAGAGTAATTCGATCTATTACCATCTCAGATGCGAAGTATTTAACGGCATGGACATTATTAGAAGATCGCTTCTCTAGAAAAAAAGATAAAGTGTTCACGCATTTAAAAAGATTTATGTTCATACCTGCCTTACAGAGCGACTCCGCGTCGTCTGTCTTAAATCTTATAAAAAAAACTTAAGAGTGCGTCTGGTCCTTGCAGACCTTGGGTTATCAGGTGGAACAATTTGCGGAAGTAATGTTTGTTTACATGCTTCTTCAAAAATTAGATGCATCAACTAAACTGTGGTTCGAACGAGAATTTAATAGGAGTAAAAAAATTCCAAGTTTAAAAAGAGTAGCTCGATTTTTAAAAGAACTATGCGCGCACATCTCAATCCTCTAAAACTTCTACTAATTTAAAGCGCAACGTATATTCAAAAAATACAAATCTGGTGATTTCTAATGTTAAAAATTCAAAACCAAAATGCGCATTTTGTAATAATGATAATCATGCTATTTATAAATGTGAAGAGTTTTTAAAACTATCAGTAAATGATAAAATTTAATTTCTTAAGCAGAAAAGTCTATGTTTCAACTGTTTTAAGGGTCATAATGCGATAATTTGCAATTCAAAAGGAAATTGTAAAAGTGTTTTAAACGCCACAATACCCCGATCCATTTCGATCAAGGGTGAAACACGACCAGCTTCAGAACTACTTCAGTGAACGACAGGGATGAAGTTAATTTAGTCCCTTGTCAAATACCAGCGCAAGTGTTAAACCACAACTCCCTGAACCCAGCGGTGAACGCCTTTACGACCAATGACCCCTGTCTTGGATACCCGTTGCTTTTGGGGGAGAGATCGAGTTATGACGATGCAGAAAAATGTGTTCTCCTTAAGGCCGTAGCACACTTGTCAGCATTTCGTCACCAAGGGAGAGCAAGTATTGGATGGACGGTTTCACCTTCAATGTGTCCTTGACTGAAGGGGGTTTGACGCCCCTTCTTTACGATCTGACAACCCCCCAAAAGGGATGACAGTTGCAATGTGTAATTGCCTTTTAGGCGATGCAAATAGTTTTTTTGGGGGGCGTTTATATTTTCGCTGTCCTTTCATTTTCGCGTTGGACTTCGTACTTGTCGTTTGTTGCTGTTGCGTTTGTCTGCCATGGATACCAATACTTTGGTTTACGCTGAGACAGCTTTAATGGTGATGATGATAGGGGTGATTTTAAAACAGAAGGAAAAAAAAAAAAAATCTGGACTCGAAAGTGGCTGCTGCGACGGAAAGAAAAGGGCTGTTACGAAAATTTGATGAGAGAATTAGCTCTAGAGGTAAGTCAAAATTATTTATTACTAGATGCTGCTTTACAAAGTAATTTATCTTTCCAGTGCATGTGTTGACGTAAAAAAATGTAATTGCTTCTTTATATGTAATTTTTATAAAAAAACTTTGAATATATTTTTTTCAATGTTTGGTGGATGTAGATATATGGATATAGGTATTTTCTGTCAACTTAACTTAATAGGAAAAATTAGCTTTATAATCTAAATGAGCATTGTTTTTCTGGTTTATATCTGTTGCAAACATTTAGATTAGCATACCCTGATTATTTATAGTAGTATAGGGGAGACCAGCTTACTTCCCCCCACCTATTTTTCAAATTCACCCCCTACTTTTTAAATTTTATTTATGTTTTTGAATGTTTCATATTTTGGCACATAAATGCAGGTGTGTAGTGCTGAAAAAAACTTTAAAACCATCTGTCTAATTCATAATTAAGCCGCGCTATTCTTGAATGGCAAAAACTCTCATTAAAAATATACTAAAAAAGTAAAATTACCTACTTTAAGAATGCATAGACCATGTGCAAGAACATATATATATATATTATTGTTGGATTTCTTTATAGGATTGTCTTTTTCAAATCTTTCCTATGTTATTTTAAGTGTAATATATTTTTAATATTAGTTGCTATGGGGTGTTTACAATTAGGATTTTGCTATATTTAATGAATCTGATTTCATATTTCTTTAATTGTTTTATTTAGTATGATTTCAGATTAATTTTTAAAAAAATTGGATTTAGTGTTTGTTAAATGTAGATGTAATAATTTCTGTTACCATTTGTTATCTTTTAATGTATTGGTTTCAAGACTAATTTTTGTATGTAAAATTTTTTTTTTGTGTATGTATATTAATAATTTTAATATGAATTATATTGTTATATATAAAATATCAAATAGTTTTCATGAATATTCAAATTAATTACATTTCGTCTGAATAATTCTCTGCTATGTATTTCACCTACATAACCAAAATTGTATTTTCATTTATAAAGGATGCTGAAGATTATAGAAGATGGCTCCGGATGGACACTGCGTCTTTCGAATTTTTGTTAAAGTTGGTAACGCCTCACATTGAAAGAAAAGATACTAAAATGCGGAAGGCTATTTTCTCAGGTGAAAGATTAGCCTTGACTCTCAGATATCTTGCATCTGGTAAGATTTATTTGTTTGAATTTATAATATTTCTGCATTTTAGGTTCAAATTTTATGTTTGCTTTTTATATAATATCAATACATTCTTGGAATAGATTAGTTATTTCGGTTTCGAACCTCCGGCCCCAAAGTCAAGACCTAACCAACAGGCCACCACGGCCTTAAATTCTTGGAATAATTTGTCCCAATTCATTTGTAAATGTCTACTAGTCTCCTGTCATTGTATTTTATTAAATGGTGTTATGTATTAGTAGAATTAAACAGCTTTTTTTTTGTTCTTTACAAGTGAAAAACAAAGTTCTCTTGCCTACCAATTCAGAATTGCCCAGAATACCATCTGTGGTACAGTGAATACATCTTCTTCCTCCTAAAATGTTTATTGTGTAAAGAAGTTTAGCTTAAATTCTATTTAAATTTTTATTTTTTATTTTCAGCCATTTTGAAAGTAGTTTGCAATGCTCTTGTAACTGTTCTAAAGGATCATCTTCAAACACCAGCAACAGAAGCAGAATGGGAATCTGTTAGTGACGAGTTTCACAACCTTTGGCAGTTTCCAATGTGCATAGGAGCACTTGATGGGAAGCATGTCAAGATTTCTCCCCCTCCAAAATCTGGGTCTCTATACTACAATTACAAAGGCGATTTTAGTATAGTACTGAGGTTTTAGTGGGTGCGGATTTAAAATTTCTTTTTGTAGATGTGGGTACTAATGGTCGGATAAGTGATGGTGGGGTTTGGACAAAATGTAAATTAAAATCAGCTCTTGAAAAAAATAAAATTAAAATTCCAAAAGCAAATTTTTTACCTGGTACTCCAACTAAAGTCCCCTATGTAATTGTAGCTGATGATGCTTTTCCTCTGTCATTCAATCTGATGAAGCCTTTTCCAGGCAGAGGCGTGAATGTAGAGGAGAGAATATTTAATTATCGTTTATCTAGAGCACGTACAGTGTCTGAAAATGCATTCGGAATTCTTGCTGCTCGATTTCAGATTTTCAAGCAGAGAATTCTCACAAATCCTGTGAATGCTACAAAAATGTTCATAGCCTGTTGTGCTTTACATAATTTTTTAATTGCTAACAACTCTGCTATCTATACTCCACCTTCTAGTATTGATGTAGAGGACATAAATAGCAGACAAATAAGAACAGGCGATTGGAGGAATTATTCTTCAAAAGCCTTAGTTCCTGTAATTAAACAACGCAATAAAAAGCCTGCAGAGTTGGCAAAGGATGTAAGACATACATTCCGCACCTACTTTAATGGCATTGGTGCTGTGCCATGGCAGGAAGACATGTGTATGTACCATTAAAGAAATTATTATCATCTATATATAAAATGTATTCATTATTGTAGTCGTTAAAACAAAACAGCAGGCC
>BGPR01005440.1:0-11196 GCA_013235015.1 Araneus ventricosus | reverse complement strand
AAATATAAATATTAGAATTTGAAATAAAATTAAGTGAGATTATTACATATATATATTCAGTTACTTGCATTTCCTTTTCTTATTATAGCGATTATTTCGTTCACTCTAAAGAGTTTAATGTGTCTATGTTATTAAGATATTATTACATTAATTACGATACATTATTAATATTAAGATTACTGTATACAACTTTTGAATTATTAATGGATTTGTAAAATCTTTTAGTATTTAAAAGATTTAGTATTGTCAATGATTGCAGCTTTTTTTTTCCTTTTCTTTGTGTCTGTTTTTCATTTTGTGGCTGCCCTCTGTAACTGGTGTTTTTTTTTGTAGTGTGCTTTTCTTATTAATAAATAATAATACAATAGTAGTAGAAATTTTCTTATGTGAATACAGTCAATAATTGTATTAGGAGTGAATGAAATAAAAATATGGATGAAATAAAAATTCACTTTATGGAATTTTCTAATCAGCATTACATATAAAGCAAATTAGCATAATATATAAAAGTTTTTCTTGATATCTTACATGATTGATAGCTTTAAAGTTTTGAAATAGAAGATAAAATATGCAAAAAAAAATTAATTACACCTGGATCGGAATTCTTTCTATAATGGGTTAAATGAATTCTGTAAATTACTTAAAAAATAAACATGCATGGTTAAAAATGAAGACAGTTAAGTTGATATTAAAGAACTGAATTCTTGTGTTTGAATCAAATATACTCATATAAATAAGTACTTGGCAAATATAATTTTTAAATAGATCATTTTTCCCATATGCATTTTCATATTCTTAAGCAATTAGTTGTCTTATGCGACACATTTAATAAATCCTTCGAAGATCCGTTTCTACATGCAAATGCGATTAAATAAACTGCAATTGACTTTAAGCATTTTTTAGTAGGCATGATTTCGAGAAGAAAAAAATTGGAAGAAAACAAATTTAAAAATTTCATTGCAAAATTATTGAAATAAAACTAGCTTATATCAAACTAGTTATTTTAAACAACAATAACCTAACATAAATAAGTCGGAAGGTTACATTTTTATAAACATTTATCATTACCATTATTTGCAATAGCTGTAAATAAGTTTAGAAGTAATTCAGAATTTTTCTTTCAAAATTAAAAAAATTTACAACTCTTTCCATTCAATGCATTAAAAAACCATTCGTAATTCTATTCGCATCTGTAAGAAATTTAAACAAATATATAGTACAAACTTTATCAAGACAGAAACACATTGCAGATTATTTCATATTTTATTGTTATAAAAAAAAGGGCATTAGGCCTATCTTGGGCCAGTGGTGGGAGCAGTATATTTAGCTAATAGACTGAAAATTTCAGACATACATTTCTGCTGATGTTCACCACTTTAACTTTCTAATGTGTGAGTCACCACCTGCCTAATTGATGAATAAAGAGATGACTGCTGGCCTTGTCTACTTCCTAAACTTTTCAAGGCAGAAGTTGCAGCAGCCAGGATTTCATCAGCTTCTGTCCTCTTCCGCATTTTTCTTGGAGGTCCACCATAAATTGGGAAGGTATTTGCTGGTTCATCATTTTGGCAAGTATCTTCTGCTTGGAGACTGGTACTTGTTTCCCCGTTTATATTCTCCAGTTGGCTTTCACACAGGTAATAACAGGGTGCGTAGCGTCATGAAAAGTGCTTAAAAAGTGCTTAAATTTGAAAACCATTTTTAAGCACCTTAAAAGTGCTTAATTTTGAAAACAGGTGCTTAAAAAGTGCTTAATTTTCCCAAGAAATGCAATGAAAACATTCTTTCTTCAAAACCTCAGACGTTGAATACGATAAATAGAAAGCGTAGTCATAAAGCTTTGTTTACCGGATGTATCAAGAATGAAAACCGACGTAAGGGAAGAATTCGGGGAAGGAATCCAGGGTGTGATAGATCCAGGGGTGTCAACACATGTTAAGATAACGCTTATAGTCCAGTCAACGAAGGCCCAAAATGAGGGTGGAAAAAACATTAAATCATATAGTTTTAAAAATTGTTACATATTTTCGTAAGGGGCCCCTCATGAACGTACTAAAAGACCCCGGTCCTAAAGGGGGGGGGCTCGCTCCGCCATCTCGTATTTCATCCCCCTTTTTTAGTTTTTCTTGAATATCTCGAAAACTATTCAGTTTTCAAATTACAATTGATATAGCAAATTAAAGAGTGTACAATTCCCTTCAAATGCATGCTTTTATTTTTCTAGCTTTAATAGTTTTTAAGATAATTGGTCTCAAAACGGATGAATTTGTAAAAAATCGTAATTGATAGTCCAATCAACTATGGGTTTGAAAAAAACATTAAATCGTATAGTTTTGAAAATTGGTACACATGTTCGCGAGAGGCTTCTGTTGAACATTCTAAAGGTTCCCGTCCTGGGGGCGGAGCTTGCGCTGCCATCTTGAATTTCGTCCCCCCCCCCTTTTTTTAAAAGTTTTTCTTGACTATCTCGAAAACTATTCAGTTTTCAAGTTCAAATTGATTTAACAAATTAAAGAGGGTAAAATTCCCTGCAAATACATGCTTTTATTGTTCTTATTTCTTTAATAGTTTCCGAGATAATGGGTCTCACAGTTTGCTGAAATCTTGGATTTCATCTCCCTTTTTTAAAGTTTTTCTTCTCAAAAACTAATTGATATAACAAATTAAAGAGCTTGAAATTTCCTACGAATACATGCATTTATGATTCTTCTAGCTTTGATAGTTTCCGAGACAATCGGTCTCAAATTTGCCCCCATCTTGGATTTCATCCCCCATTTTTAGTTTTTCTTGAATATCTGGAAAACTATTCAATTTTCAAATCAGATTTTATTTAACAAATTAAAGAGCATAAAACTCCCTACAAATGCAGGCTTTTATTGTTCTCCTTTCTTTAATAGTTTCTGAGATAATGGGTCTCAAAGTTTGCCCCTATCTTGGATTTCAACCCCCTTTTTTAGTCTTTTATGAATATCTCAAAAACTATTCAATTTCATGTAATACAACAAATTAATGATCGTAAAATTCTCTACAAATACATGCTTTTATTTTTCGTCTATTTTTAAGTTTTTGAGATATTCCAGAAAAACTGAAAAAAGGGGATAAAATCCAAGTTGGCGGCAAACTTGGATACCCATTACATCGGAAACTATTAAAGATAGCAGAAAGATAACAGCATGTATTTGCAGGGAATTTTGTGCTCTAATTCATTAAATCAATTGTTATTTTATAACTAAATAATTTTCGAGATATTCAAGAAAAAACTAAAAGGGGGGGGGATGAAATCCAAGATTGTGGCGCGAGTTCCCCCCCCCCCAGGACCGGGAACTTTTAGTATGTTTATCAGAAGCCCCTCACAAACATGTTTATCAATTTCAAAACTATATGATTTAATGTTTTTTTGAAACCCTTCGTTGACTGGACTATTAATGACTTTTTTTTCGCTCCCTCTTTCTTCAACTTGAAATACTCCCTCTTTCTTCTTGAAGTACTGGAATGGTTATCCCAAAGGAGCAAATTAACTGGTAATCCAAATTAACTGGTAATTTGTTAATTTTAAAAAATGTTGGAAAAGGTCACAGATTTTTATTGTTAATCGTATAAAAGTTGTTTTAATTTTTGGTAACGACAGTTTGCATTATCATTTTTATTTTTTTTTGTCGAACTAAAAAGACATTCTTTATTTTATAATAGAAGACGTTGTGAAAATACAGAAATAAATGTTAAAATTAAAAAATTACATATTTTAAATTTAAAAAAATATACATATTTAAATTTTTAAATAAAAACTATGCCGTATTATAAAACAGAGAAAAAAAAACATCCTATACTTAGAAAATATGTGGGTCTACGTATGCGTGCATGTTCAAAGGTGCTTAATTTTTTTGGATAAGGTGCTTAAAAAGTCCTTAAAAGTGCTTAATTTTTACAGAAATTTCTCACTACGCACCCTGAATAAATGAGAGAGAAATGAATGAACTACATAGTGAAATATCATGGTATATAAGGATACCCAATGAATTTTATACCTGAAATATGATTAGATTTTCAATAAAACTGTAGGTTATTAACAAGCTCAAATATGAATACACTGCATACAGAATCTATTCATTATAAGGGCAATTTAAGGCAACAGTGTATCATCTAAACATTTTTAATTTGTATCTAATATTTGGAATTACCTTTTAAGTGGTTTTGATATAAGCTAATAAAACACACACAAAATTTTTTAAATTTATTGTTAAATTAAATTTAAAAAAAAATAGTAACCTTTTTTTTTTAAATGCTTAAGGTTTTTTTAAATATGCATATTTTTTTTCAAGCACATTTTACTATGCTTATGGCATACATATGCCATGAATAAACAAATATGATGCACTCTATGTAAAACTCTCACAATAAAAAGTTTTAATTCTTTCAATAACATCATATGAAATCCTTAGAATAGCCTATAACTTTTTTAAAATGTTAATTAACTTATTTTAAAGCGCTTGCCGTAAAAAATTGCATGAATTTGTGGCAATAAAATATTATAATTGAAATATGAATATATGGAAGAAAAAAAGACATTATTATTTCATTTTTTAAAAAATAGATATATCAGAGTTGCTTCCACTTAATATGCTACTTTCAAAAATTTAAAACATACATAAAAATATTTACACCTTTATTTTAAAAGCTTCTGTTGATAATTTTTCTTTGCTATACCCTCCTATAGTCCTTAAACATTGTCAGTGTTCTTGCTGTTTTATAAGTTGCATTTAATTTCCGTTCTTAAAAAAATTCAAACGTTTCACAAATTACGTAATTATATTGTATCTTATTGTATGTCACATAAAATATTTTCTTTATCTATTATTGCAATTGAAATATTAATGCTATAAAAAATTCATATTATTCGAATGGTACTCACAGTTAATGTAGCCTCCGATTTGTCTTCAACAATTGATGTATCCAGGCTGCTCTCTGATGGGGCTACCATTGGAGCAATCCTTCAGGAACAAAAGATGTCGATAATGTACCCATTTGGGTACAAAATCGAAGCCTGGAGCTCCAGAATTGGCTTTTGTCTTCCTGTCTGCTCTCTGCAGGGAGGAACGCAGTGAACAAAATTTCGCTTGAATGAATGCTGGGGGGGGGGGGGGGGGGGAGATGAATTTCGTACAAAGAAACAGACCCAAAGAATTGCGCATCTCTATATAAAAAGCTGTAATTGACAGAAAAAATTTAAACGAAAACATACATATTTTAATAGATTTTACAATTAATATGAAGTTAATATTAAATTTGTTATTGCCATAATTTCATCATCTATGTTATCATTAATTCTCTCTGTAATTATCAAATTCTTTGGCATACAAGACTGATAATATACTAAAAAAAGAAAAAATCGCTGTTGCTCTTAATAGTTAATGGAAGGTTACTTTGGAAGTCTGATTTCATTACTCGGGATGGAAAAGCTTTCAGGTCTAATATCTTTAATGTAAAAATGACATATATATTATAATTCACAAAAATCCTCTCACCGTCTGAAACTTTCTAAAAAATTAAAAACGGTCAAGAATTAATTATAAATGTGCAGACGACACATAGTATTTGCGAACAAATTCCAAGAAAATATTTTCAATCGTTTTGATTTCTACAGCATACTAAGAAACTGGTGTTTCAGCTTTATTTATACAATTTATTCAACATAGTTAAAATGGCAAAAAAAAAATCCCTTAAAGAAATGTAGTAAATAAAAACATAAAGGGTAGATGCTCCATTTTTTAAAACTGTACCAGTTTTGGACAGAATGCATCCATTTCACAAGCAAATTAGCCACTGATTTGATATTAACCAATAAGATGCATTCCTACACCTTGAACAAACTCTTTTTTAGTAATTAACAATATGATTAGGTCATTTTTCCTTAACATGAGACTTGCAAGAAAATTAAATGCATAAACATGTATCAAGTACTCACAAGTGTTGCAATCTTTCATCGTCACACTGTCACAAATAACTATTAATTCTAAAATTAATTATCTTTAGGGTTTAAAAGGGTTTTTATTTTTATTTCCTAAAGGGATGCTTTAAGTATTTGCATATAAATTCAGCCCTTTAAAAACAATAAATTTTTATGCAAGTTATGCACCAGGGTACAATGGACCACTTTTGTAAATTTTGAATGTTTATTCTCAAAGAACCGATTTTTTTTTTGTTTTTGGCTTGAAAAAAAAATGCATACATATTCTCCACATATTAAGGTTTATAATATACTCTAAATTTATTAATTATCTATACTTTTTTATATTTATTTTTAAGTAACAAGTGACAAAGTGGACCATTGTAGGGTACAATGGTTCAGAGCAAAAAATAAATTAAAAAATTATGTAAATGTAGTACATTTTTGAATAGCATAAAACATAGAATACATCATATTCGTTTATTCATGGCTTCAATGCATACTTATAATGCAAGATTAATGAATATTAAACTTGGCAAATTACACACCAAAAGATTTCTGTGTCACTGAAACTGTTTTTTTGTGAAAATGTAGCTTCTGGAAGACTCATCATAATATCTTGAACATTTACAAAGGATTGGTTATCTATGGAAATGCTTTTATGGGACAGTACTAGCCTCTTTTTTGATAAATTTTATATCGTTTAAGACTTAATTTATGTATAATAACCAGAGATACATGTAACATAGTAGTTTTATTAATAACTGTAGCTAACTGTGTTATATATCTGTAACCGTAACTGTATGTACGCGGGATTCGGTCATGTAGTCGAAAGATGTAAACAACTGCCATAATGAAGTCCTCGTAATAAAATAAGTTAATCTCCAATGGCGTAATCCTTTTCAGTGATTAAAAGAACCCAATATATAGTTGTCTCAATATGAAGGCACTATGTGATTTTGTGGCAGTACCGGAAGTCATATTTTTCATTGCGTAACTCACTGGATTAAGTTTCGGTTTGCTTCTGACGTCGCTTGGAGTTTTCTGTAAGTACAGTTTTCGTTTATTTTAAAGATAGAAACCAAATCGCCATCAACCTTAAAGTTAGAAGGTAACGTATCGGAAAATTGGAAAAAATTTAAACAAAGATTCTTCATATACTTAGAAGCGTCAGAAAAAATAAATAAACCGGATAAGCTAAAAGTAGCTCTGTTGTTAACTACCATGGGCAAAGATTGTTTAGATATATATAACAGCTTTGGTTTAAGTGCTGAGGACTCGGAAAGATTTGATATAGTTATAAAAAGTTTCGATGATTATTTTTCACCGAAGAAAAATACTGTTATTGCTAGATATAAATTTTTTAATTGTGTTCAAAGAGAAAACGAAAGTGTTGATTCTTTCGTGACTAATTTAAAAGTATTAGCTAAAGATTGTGATTTTGAAACGCAAGAAGAAAACTTGATAAGAGATCTTTTGATTATCGACATAAAAGATATTACTATAAAAGAAAAACTTCTGATTGAATCGGATCTACATTTAGATCAAGCTGTGCAATACTGCCGAGCAAAAGAATCTAGGAATCAGCAAATTCAAATTATGACTCATAACGAAACTGTGGTTAATTCAGTGAAAGGAAGGGCAACCTTGAACACTTCGCCTAGCATAAACAAACGTGGAAAAATAAAAACCCGCGTAAGTCACGAGGAGGAAAGAGGAGATAAATTAGGTAAGCGCAGATATTCAAAGTGTAATACAATTCATGTGTTTAGAAAATGCCCTGCTTTTGGAAAATATTGCCACAAATGTCATAAATTAAATCATTTTGCAACCGTTTGCAGAAATAAAAAGATAAATCGAGTAGATAATGCCGTTAATGCTGGAGATTACGAAATCGAAAGTAACGAAATAAAATTAGATTCGGTTGTTGATGGAATTAATTCCTAGTGGAAGGAAAATATATGCATTAACAAAATGAAAATACCGTGCAAAATAGATACGGGAGCAGAAGTTAATATTCTTCCACTTTCAAAATTCAGTATCGTTAAAAGAAAGGAAGTCATAATGAAAACGAATAAAAGCCTGAAGTCATATACAGGATGTGAGGGCGCTGCGGAGCAACGAAGCGTTGGCTGCCGTCGAGTGTTGACAGTAGAGAAGTACGGAGGAAGTTGCTTGACGCGGAGCAGATGGGTTTAGCGAGTGGCGGGCTAGAGTTTTAGCCGGTGGATGTTTTACATGAAGTGTCAATAGTGTTTTGATATTAAACTCACAGCTCGAAATGTAACTGAACTGGTGAGTAGTTTATATTCCGTTTCATCATGTAAATATTTCATCATTGTTGTGCGTACATTGTCCGTATCCCGTAACAAAGTCAATAAATAACTGGGATTGAAACATTGGTCTTTATTTGTCTCCATCACTCACATAAAAGAAACCCACGCAGAACGGAGAGTTTCACACAGGACATTCGTTGAATGTTTTAGGAACTTGTGAATTTCTTTGTACATATGGCGATAAAGCTGAAGTCTTAGAATTTTATATTGTAAAACAAAATTCAAGTGTTTTAATAGGCTTGGATTCTTCTGAAAAACTAGGATTTGTAAATAGAAATAAATTGATTTCAGTTATAGAAAATGTAGATTTTTTAAAAATGTATAATGATGTTTTTACTGGTACTCTTGGTAAATTAGTGTATACATATGGTATCAAATTGGCTGATAATGCAGTGCCTAGAATTTCTGCACCCAGAGTAATACCCGTATCGTTAAAAAAAAAAGGTTAAGGCTGAGATAGACAAGATGGCTACGAACGGAGTACTCGAAAAGGTCACTGAACCAACAGACTGGGTTCATCCTATAGTGGTAGTACAGAAACCCAACAAGGAAGTTAGGATTTGTATGGATCCTAGAGGTTTGAATAAATACATTAAAAGGGAACACTATCCAATTCCCACACATCAAAGCCTTTTCTCGGAACTAGAAGGAGCTAAATATTTCAGTCTTTTAGATGCATCCTGTGCATTTTTGCAGATTCCATTGACAGAAGAGAGCTCTAAGCTATGTACTATTGCAACACCTTTTGGGAGGTATAAATTTTGTAGATTGCCATATGGCTTAACGAGCTCCCCTGAAGTGTATCAAAAAACAATTGAAAACATATTTAATGGTATCAGTGGAATCCTAATTTACGTTGATGATATTCTGGTATATGGTAAAACTCAGGAAGAACATGATGCTAAATTAAAATCTGTTCTAGATAGAGCTCGAAAACATGGTTTAAAGTTATCTAAAGATAAAAGTAAAATTAGAGTGGAATCTGTTAAATATTTAGGTTTTGATTTGTTAAAAAATGGTCAGTCTATAAATGAAGACAAAATTGAAGCTTTAATTGAATATGAAACACCTAAGAACAAGGCTGAATTACAAAGATTTTTGGGCATTATTACATTTAACAGGAATTTTGAGAAAGTTATTAGGAAAAAATACAGAATTTGTGTGGAGTGCAAACGAACAAAAGGCTTTTGAAGACTTAAAAAATGTGTTACAAACGCACCTGTCTTATCTTTTTATAACAAAGATAAAATGTCAACAATTTCAGTTGATGCTAGCCAATATGGCCTAGGAGCAGTTTTGTTACAAGAGGACCATCCTATTGCATATGCATTTTCCTCATTAACTGAAACACAACAAAGGTATAGTCAAATAGAAAAAGAACTGTTAGCCATTGCCATAGGTTGTAAAAAATTTCATTACTATGTATATGGAACGAAATTCGTAATCGAAACTGATCACAAGCCTTTGATAGGTTTACTACAAAAACCAATGGATAAGCTATCACCAAGGTTACAGCGTATATGGTCTTAGAATTATTCAAATACAATTTACAACTAAGACATGTTCCAGGTAAAAATCTATACGTTGCAGACGCTCTATCAAGAAATCCGTTAAAATGTCATGAAGATACGAGCTTTTTGGAAGCTGGAGCAACAGTCGTCCACACAGTTTTAACAGCTTCTGATGAGAAGACTGAAATTTTGAAGAAAGCCACTAAAGATGATCCTGTGCTGAGTCTAATTCGAAATTATATAGAAGAAGGTTGGCCGGCAAATTTCAAAGAAGTTTCAGAGAAAGCTACACCTTTTTGGGATAAAAAGGCAGAATTACATTGCTACAACGAATTGATTTTCTTAGGAAATAGATTAGTCGTTCCAACCCAAATGAAAAAAGAGATTTTACAGAATCTACATTCAGCGCATCAAGGAATAACATCTTGTATTAATAAAGCATCTAGAAATGTATATTGGCCCAACTTTTGTGAGGATATCAAGAATTTCATTAATTCGTGTTCAATATGTCAACAACACCAGCGAGCCAAAGTGAAGGAAACACTGCTACTCTACAGAATACCTTCACTCCCATGGGAAGAAGTTTCCATTGGTTTTATGTATCTACAGAAAACAGGTTATTTACTATGCACGGATTACCATTCGAAATACATAGAAATTAAGAATCTGACATTAAAGACAGCTGAGCCAGTGATAAGTGCACTGAAGCAAATATTTCGAACACATGGTATTCCACGTAGATTACATTCAGATAATGGTCCGCCGTTTGACAGTAAACAATTTGTCAATTTCACTAAAACATATGATATTGAACATGTAACCTCCTCACCCAAGTATTCAAAGTCAAATGGAATGGTCGAAAGAGCCATAGGAACAATGAAAGCAATTTTGAATAAAGTAATTAAAGATGGTGGAGATCCTAATCTTGCTGTATTGGAGTACAACACTACACCAAAATTCAACTTGCTTTCACCTGCTGAAATACTCATGGGAAGAGTATTGAGAACAATACTACCGACAAAATCATCTCTGTTAAAGCCAAAATTCCCCACTGAGATAACTGTAAAAAGGTTAAAAGATAACCAGGGCAAGCAGAAAGCGTATTATGTTAAGACAGCAGTAAAATTGTCACCTCTGAAGCCGAAGCAACCTGTTTACGTCCAGATGGGTCACAGAGATTGGACACCCGGAACAGTCCTTAAAAAACTGGACACACCACGTTCATATCTCTTTAAAACATCAGTAGTAACCCCCCTAGCGATTGCTGAGTTGTCTCCTCCTGCTTCTCCCCCCTTCCCCCTTTTCGAGTTGAGTTCAGTTGTTTCCGATGCTGCTTTCGAGTTGAGTTGTTTGGTGCTGATGTGAACTGAAGTGAGTGGAGGAGAGTGACGTCATTTTTTCGGAC
>BGPR01005439.1:0-93659 GCA_013235015.1 Araneus ventricosus | reverse complement strand
GGTATGGGGAAATAAAAGGTAGAGCATAATTTGGCTCTTGCGTGATCGCGTCTTTTTGGCTAAAAAGTTGTGTAAGAAAGATCTGATGTGAGAGGATTTCGCCGGTAGCCATCAGATATTTTGGTAATGAAAACGTCTTCCGCATGTTTGTCTTATTTTATTGCGTTGTTTGTTGTTATTTTAAATTAAGAGAATTGTGAACAATTTCGTTACCAACACTTTACTTCCCTTTATCTCCTTAATTTTTTGTTAAATAAATGTAAAGCTTGCTGTTTTTCGAGTGCTTCCTTAAGTGATTTGTTCGAGAAATGTCATTATGATTGTTGTTATTTTAAATTAATGGAAATTAAAAAATTTGGATACCAAAACATTTCTTCTCTTTATCTCCTTAATTTTTTGTTAAATAAATGTTAAGCTTGCTGTTTTTCCGAATGCATCTTTAAATGATTTGTTCGAGAAATGTAATTATGATTGTTGTTATTTTAAATTAATATAATTGCGAACAATTTGGAAACTTTAAACCAAAACTTTACTTCTCTTTATCTCCTTATTATTTTTTTTTGTTAAATAAATGTTAAGCTTCCTGTTTTATCGAGTGCATCCTTAAATGATTTGTTCGAGAAATGTAATTATGTGATTTCTTTTTTTCCTCAGAAACACATCAAAATATCCTATTTAATAAATTATTGCCGCAGATTTTATTGACAAACCGAAAAGTCGAACTTAAAGTGATCGGATTAACAAATTCATAATTCCGGTATGTAATTTAGAAATGTTTTGGGAAAATAAAAACAGTGAATGGCAAAGTTTCCATTAAAAATCTATCGGATGGTATTTTCTAACGATTTGTAATTGTTCTAAATTATCAATTTTTGTTTAATTTTAAATACTTCAATGATGATTTGTGACACCCGGATGTGTAACCTAGGATATATAGGAGCCATTAAATCTTATTCTTTTCTTAAATCTTTGGAGACTGTTGGGACACATATGATTCTGAAAGAACTTGTGAGAAATTTCACGATCGCAATATTTTTCCCCAGCAGGTGTCGCTAACTTACATCATAAAATTGAACATTTTGGCAATGGGCGAGTAACTTGAGCAAAAAAAAAAAATCCTCGTTTTTTTATTATTATTATTATTCTATCTCCTTACTTATTTTAGTAGTAGAGTGTTATACGATTGGATATTTAGTTTAATTATCTTAGATGATGTCATGCTTTGAAGCTATACGCGGGCTATTTTAGGACACATCTTCTAATTTTGAACTTTGGCCAGATTACGAAGAACGGCACCTGAGCCCCCTCCCCTTTCCAAACTTCCATAGCGCACGGGTGGCGTGAGAATCTATCCCCGACAAATCAGCCCTCAGGAATCCCGGCCCGAATATAGGGGAAAGTTGGGTAAAACCGGGTAGCTGTGATTCGAAGGCCTGTTGGAGCTAAACTATTCGATTATCAAATTTTATTAAAATATTCTTTGTTTAACGGAGTACAATATATTATTCCTTAAAATTCATAGTTTCATTACTTTTTTCATCAATGATTTCTTTATAAAAAAGAAAAGTCACACCACCCGGTTTTATCCCGCTAGTGGGGTAAAACAGGGTACACCTGTTAACTTTATGGGAAATTAGGAAAACTAGATTTTCAGTGAAAAAGTAGTAAACATTTTTATTTTATATTTCAATTTAAGAATATTAGTTATAAAATTCACATGTAAAGCAGTTGTCTTCTTTCTCCACACCACTGCAGCTTTCGTGGCCCCCCTAAGACAGTTTCTACATTGGATCCACCCTTTTCATTTCTTTAAGTTAGAAAATATATCATTAAAATATAAACAATCAATGTCTGATGTGTTTTTATCGTCTTCAGCAGAAGAATCATCAATACTGTCTGGCCCGATCTTGCACCACTTGGAGTACCCGGTTTTACCCAGAGTGCAGAGAGGTTATAAAAAATGAAATAGAACCACGAATTATTGTGCTAAATCCTTATTTTTTATGGGATATAAATCCTAAGTAAACATATAATAAGCTGGACTAAATATAATTTTATAACTCTAATGATTATGGTTTAAGGATGGTTTTAAAGCAAACATTAGAGAGTTGACGTCTTAAACCAAATAAACTTTCACAGACGCAGTGAATTCAACAGCAACAACACGACCACTATGACCATTCTGTCTTCTTGACTAGTGGAGCATAATTCAATTCTGTCAACAAGCCAGAATCTAGGTACCCGGTTTAATCCCATCTCTTTCCTACAATTTATCTAATGTGGAATGGAATCTCAAACCCACTACCCTCTGGTATCGAAGGTAAAACTCTTCCACGAGACATGACTGGACATGATTAAGCAATCAGAAATCAGGTACCATTTTATGGAGATCGGGCTCACTATTTAAATTTGTACCGAATTGTATGCAGTTAAAGGTGTAAAATTGAACCAATGCGAATCCGTTGTATGACAGACTACTTACAATGCAATAATTCATTTTGAAACAACACAGTATTTGAATTTTTCTACAATATTTTGAGAAAAATAGCGTATGTATCTGAAAAAATGTATCTGAAATGTGCACATTGCAGTTGGTTTCCGTTTGCTTAATTGCATCTAACTAAAACAGATTTGTTTTTTATATTCTTCTTTCAAGTATTTAATGGTGTTATAAAAGTTAATTTCCTTACTTCTTTCTGAAACTTCCTTTACTTAGAAAATTTTTTTAACTCCGAAACGCTTGAAAGAATTTTATTTTCGTGAGTTTTTTTAAGTTTATTAAGAAGAGTCTTATCTTTTGGGTTTAAAATCCTTTTATGCACCTTGAATTCAAGGTGATTAATTAATTTTGAAAGTTTAGCATTTATATCAAGTTTAACGAGAAAAAATTAAAGAAAATTGCATGAAATATAATTTATTAGTGTTTTGATTTTATTCTTCTAAAATATTTCATCTCTGAGTTATAAAGTTTGACAATACTGAAAGCATAAAAAGCTTTATCATAAAGAAAAATTATTTTTTAAAAATGTCAACCACCTAATTGTGTTCGAATCGAAAAATAACTATTTTTCATTCAAGATAAAAACGGAAACTTTTATAACATTACTAGCTGTTATGCCCGGCGTTGCTCGGGATCAAAATATTTTTATTGCTAATATTTTTAATGAAAATATATTTTTCTATAGAAAATTATAATACATAAAATTCCTTTACCGTCTGAAATGTTTATACTTCAAATTTCGTTCATACATAGAGAAATATAAGAAGGATTTTGACGAATGTTTTGGGAAAGTTAATTAAACAGTTAAATTTTCACTAATAAAAAGCGATAAAATAAACCAAATCAATAGTTGTTCCTGATATAAATTAGGAATCGTCTACTTTTAAGTTTTTCTTTAGTATTCTTCCAGAATTTTGTTTATATGTTCTAGCAACAGCTAGAAATTGTGAATTTTATACACAACTAGCTATTATGGCCGGCGTCGCTCGGGATTAAAATACTTTCATGTCTAATATTTTTTATGTAAAAAACTACTTTTGTATAGAAAATTACAATCCAAAATTCTTTTATCGTCTGAAATGTTTTTTTAATTAAAATGATAATATCAGTTGAACGAGACGATTTTTAAAAACCTCCTAATTTTCTCCTAAGTTATTAGTATTTATTGCATAGGTATTTCAAATTTTGTTCATAAATCTTGCTGTATAAGAAAGATTTTAACGGATGTTTTGGGACAATTACATAGTAAATTTTTCATTGAGAAAAAGCGTTAGAATAAATATGAATAAAAAAATAATAAAATTCGTCTTCATCCAAAATTCTTCTAATGTGCTATAGCAACAGTTCTTATGTATTGTTGTTCTTCTCCAATAAAAAAAATGTTACAAATTGCAAATTATATACACAATTTAATTTTTGAAAAATTATTAAAATGAGGGCAACGAGTTAAACGTAAATGAAAGTTATGTCATGAAAAGCTAATTTTTTAAGCTGTTATTATGTATAAAAATAGTTTTTGTGACATAACACATATTTTTGAAAAATATCACGGAAAATGCCAAAATCTTGCTTGATTTCCAATTAAATGAAATTTTAATAAGTTTTGGAACTTTTAAAAGTTGACTGTTGACTCTCTTCTTATATAAAATATATTTATAAAAATAAGCAAAAATTTCCTATAAATTTCCGTTATTTCAAAATCGTCTTCACGCAATTAACAATTTTTAAACTTTGAAAAATTAATAAAAATTAAAGGAAAAATGTCACAAATATAAAATTGGTATCATTGAAAAGGTAAAATTTTGAACTTTAAGATGGTATGACAATATTTTGGGGGAGATAATTTGCTCCGAACTTACAGAGGGAAAACTGTTTCGGTTAATTTCTAATTGACAGTTTAATTAACAGTTGCACTTTGAAAAGTTGACAGTAATCTTCCCCTTGTATTACTTAATAAGTGTGCAAAGTTTGGTTAAAATCAGTGCCGTGCTTTAGGAGGAGATATGGAACATACAAACATACATACCCACAATGACTTATTTATATTAAGATTGAATTTTTTTAATTATTGAAATGAGAGCAACAATTTGAACGCAAATGAAATTTATATCACTGAAAAGCTATTTTTTTAACTTTATTATAGTATGAAAATAGTTATTGTAACATAACTCTTTCGAAATATATCACGGAAAAACATAAAATCTTGCTTAATTCAAAATCGTTTGCAAGTAATCAATTTCTTTAAAAGAAATTTTAAAATTCATAAAATTTAAAGGAAACATTGCACGAAAATAAAATTGGTATCATTGAAAAGGAAAGGAATTAAAGTTTAAGATGGTATAAAAATATTTTTTGTCGGACAGTTTGCTCCGAAATTAATCGGAAAAAACGATTTCAGTTAATTTCTAATTAACTGACTGTTTAATTAACTTTTGGACTTTGAAAAGTTCATAAGTGTCTTCCCCTTGTCTTAAATAATAAGTGTGCAAAATTTGGTTGAAAACAGTCCATTGGTTTAGGAGGAGATGTGAAACATAGCCACAATGACTTTTATTTATATTAAGATAATCAATTTTTAGGAATTCGTGTCATATATTTATGAAAAGTGCTCGGAGAACTATGACTGAAATAAATAACATCCTTTGGTAAATTCCTATTAAATATTCAAATATATTACTTTTTTTAGAATTTAAAATAAGATCTTTATGTATTTTCGATAATAAATTAAATTTAATAAATACCTTGAGATTCATACACCACCTGTGCATACCCCTAAAGATATCCTTTCGATGACAGTTTCTTTGTGTTTGGATTTATTTTTTATTGTTGTTTATCTGCACTAGCTCCTCTTGGGGCATATTGTGACGAACTGAAAGTAATGAATAGAAATGGGTTCCAAAAAAAAACAAGCCAAATAAAATTTAAAATTCTAAATTTTTTAGAAAAATCCAGAGCATTTAAGATATGTATTCCCGTGTAAAAAAAATCGTCTGCCTAAGCTGTGTATGAAAAAGATTCTTAAGTGATTCATTCTGGTTGATGAAGATAGATTTGAAATGCTGTATGCATCTCAGTTTAAAATGTCTTTAGGTATTTTCGATAGTAAAGTAAACTGAATAAATATCTTCATACACCACCTTCATACATACATACCTTCAAAAACCTATTAATACATATACACATACCTTCAAAAACCTATTAATGTCCCATATTTGAATATATTTGAATGTGTTCCATAGGACTGGTAAACTAGGAGTAGATCCCTCTTTTCCAGAAAGTTTATATAAAGCAATAAAAAAGTTTTTAAAAAAGCACACTTTTGTTAGAATACTAAAAAGTAGAAAATAATTTTTTAATCAAAAATATGGAGGTCAAAACAATATTTTAAAACCATGGGGGGGTGAACTAAAAGAAATTTTCTAAATAAGTTTGCATTTTTATCACATTTATGATATATTTTTACTTTTTGATGAATATGTAGGATTTTTCTTTTTCATGATACTAATTGTGGTTTAATTCTTTTATAGTATTGTTTTCAACGCCTCACATTTTACGATGTTGTTTTCACCACCGTATTTTTGATAAAAATATATATTCAACTCTTTAGCTCTTTAGTGCAGTAATAAATTTGTGTTCGAAACTTTTTTATTATTTCCAACTTTCTACTTTAATTTATTTCCTAATTCATTACTATAAATATTACGGAATTTTGAATTCAAATTTTTTTAACTTCTCTACGAAATGGCGCATTTTATTTGGAATCAATATTCAATTTAAATTAATCGGTTGAATGATAATTAAATTCTGAAATTATTAAAATGTCATTGATAACACACAACTGTACAAAATTTGAAAACTCTAGAACATAACGAAATGAGTGAAAAATAAATTTAAAAGCTCTCCTTTTCAAACATAAACAAGTCAAGTTAAATACAATCGTGTAGTAGAAATAGGGACTCATTTTCTTATATTTTTCATGCGATTACGCTGTTAGACATTCAACTATAACATTGAAATTATATTAAACTCAAAACGTAAGTTTTACTGATGTAGTTTGGTTTTCCGATTAGCGAATCATTTTGAAACCACATGAGAACCATCCATGGGAATGAACCTTGCAATTTTCAACCATGATCAGATAACTATATTTTACTGAAAAAATATTTGCAAATGTCAACAGTTATATGAAAACGATACGCAAACGTAATTTATTCTCTTAGTTAGAACTGTTGCCCATTCATAAATCATATTAAGCCAAGAAAGATTAGTTTATTCCTTTCGCGACATCTATGTCTGAGCAGCATTGAAAATTTATCTGAAATAAGACATTACATACCATATTATAAAAAAGTTTTCGCACCAACATCACATTTAAAAGTTTCGAATGACTTTGCTTTCTATTTTAGTTTATAAAATACAGCGCTAGAAAAACAAATCTGCATGTTCTTTCAGAAATAAACAAAACATGTCTCATTTGTTTGAAATCATAACTTTAAAAAATGGCTTGTGTAGTTTTTTTTAAAAAAGTCTATCCCAGGATTTGAATCTATTTTGTAAATTAGATATATTTTGAGATTGTTTTTTTCTGGAGGTAAATTAAAAATAGATATGGTCTTAATTTATCTCAAAAATGCGTATAATCCAAGCTTTTAATCCATGTACTAGGACTTCACAGAATTACAGCACTTTCATAATTACTATTACATGCCTAAGAAGCGAAAAGTATCACGAAACTAAAATATTTTATTAAATTCTAAAACTAATCATGTGGAACTTCAGCCTACCACATAATTCCTAAAATAAGGCATCAGTTTTGGATGGTGAGAATGGAGAAAGAGCTTTCTAGTTTGAAGAAAGCCAAAAGTGAAATATTTTCAGTTTGATTGTATCTGTATGACTACATCTGAGAAACAAAATAAATAACCAATATATATGTATATGATACATAAAACCAGCATATAAATTGTTTATGTATCCGATAAAACTTCTTTTTTTTCCCTTCGTTACTGTTTATATTCTTGGTGCTGTTCATTACCATAAAACATAATGATTTTATCATTACGTTTTATGTGAAACAAAATGATAAAATAATCGAGCTTACTCTTACTTACATTCTCGTATAATATTAAATATCCTTGTGTACTCTAAAAATTTTTAAGAATTATTATATGACGACGAATCAAACTTATACTAGTATCGTTTCTTTTATCTTCCTCTATAGTTTTTTTTTCCTTTTTGTTCTTTTTTTGCATTTTTCCACACACCCCGTCCCGTTCTGAAAGGAAACTAAGATTTGATGTTCTTATGACCTTTGGGATTTTCTCTACAATACTCTGAGCAGTTGTTCTTCGTTCCAACCACTCAGTTCAACAAAGACATCCTAAGACATCGGACCTCTATTTAACGCACCTCTATTTTGTGAATTTCTCTATTTAACGAACCTCTATTTTGCGAATTTCTCTATTTTGCGAACTTTTCCTTAGAACCAAGAACATTTTGCGAATTTCTTCGTAAAATAACCTCCAAATAGCGAAGTGCATTCTCTATTTAACGAACTTTTTCTTGTCTTCCAATACTTTTTTCTCCCTATTTCTCAAAATATTTTTGAACATTTAAACTTATTCTTTCTTTTAACACATTTTATGGTGATCAATGGCCTTGAACTGGTTTTACTAGTCGCCTAACTCACCAAGAGCAGTAAAATCGTTGTCATTCTTTGCATTTCATCCAGGAAGTGCAACCTTTATCCACCTCCACTGTCCACTTCACTAGAAAAACTTTTAGTATCCCCCTTTCACCCTCAATGGAGCTGTCCCGTGTCCTTGAACTAGTCTCCCGTTTTCTAGATTGTTGATCAGAGTCGTGCTGGTAATTTCGGTTTCTGTAGCTGGAAAATGTCAAAGCGAAAGTGCTTGAGGATCAAAGAAAAAAATTTAATTCTTCATGAGGTGGATAAAGGCGTGAGGAAAAAGGATATTGCTTTAAAATTTGGTATTCCTCCAAACAGCTTATCAACCATAATAAAAAATCGTGATAACATACAAAATTATGATTCATCGAATTCTTGCTTAAAACGTTTAAAAACATGTGTCTATGAAGATGTTGATGAGGCATTTTTTAAGTGGGTACACACAATGCGAGATAAAAATGTGCCGATCTCCTTTATTAATTGAGAAAGCTCTTCAATTTGCGAAGGCATTGGGATACGACGAATTTCGAGGAAGCAATGGATGGCTTGAAAAATTTAAGAGAAAACTCGGAATTATGGCAAAAGTAATATCTGGTGAAAGTAAAGACGTTGATGATAATGATAGTGAAAATTGGATAACGGAGACACTGAGTAAAATTTCAAAAGACTATAAACCAGAAAACATCTTTTATGCGGATGAGACTGCTTTATTTTTCCAAGGTTTGCCTCAAAAGACATTAACATTTAAAAAGGAAAAATGCTTTGGAGGAAAACAAAGCAAAGCAAGATTAACTGTCATGTTAGGTGCAAATATGACTGGACATCAGAAATTGAAACCATTATTTATCGAAAGAAGCAAAAATCCAAGATTTTTCAAAGGCGCAAAATCTTTGAAGGTTGATTATGACTTTAATAAAAAATCTTGGATGACGTTAGAAATTTGTGAAAAATGGGTTCAAAAGTTGGACAAACGTATGATTGCAGAGTGTCACAAAATTGCTCTCGTTTTTTACCATTGTCCTGCCCATCCGAAGGAAATCAACCAAAAACTGAAAATATTACAGTTTTTTACGTGCCACCAAACACTACATCAAAACTTCAACCAATGAATCAAGGGGTGATAAAAAAAATTTCAAAATACACTATCGCAAGTGCGAAAAGTTATGACTGCGCTTGAGAACAATCAATCCATGCCAAAGATCAACTTACGGGAAAGCATATCAGAAATTTCCAAAGCATGGAACTATGATGTCATAGATCGTACTATTCGCAACAGTTTTGCCAAAGCTGGATTCTTTGTCAGCAATGATAATTCGGCAAGTACGGAGGACGAAGACGATATTCCCTTAGAGGAACTTTAAAAAATATGGATACAGCTAAGGAAGGGAAAAAGAAGAAATTAAAGATGATGTCCTGATTGATGATCTTCTTTCACTTGATTCTGAAGCTGAAACCTCGGAAATACTAACTGAATCAGATATTTTGGATAGTGTGAAAAATAAAAACAATATAGCAATGAATTGCGATGAAGACGAAGATGATGAAGATGGAAATGGTCATGATGCAGAAGTCAACAAACCTTCGTTTGATGAAATGCTAAATTCATTTGAAACAATCCGACGCGGATTACAGTTTGAAGAAAATACGCATGAAGGGGCTTTTGGTGCATTGCAAAAATGCGAGACGTATCGTGAAAGAAAACATTTTTTCAAACAAAAAACTCAAACAAAATTAACAGACTTTATCAGTAATTAAATTTAAGGACGCATTTGGTAATGTATGCTTAAAATTACTTGTTATAATAAATGAGATAATATCATTAAAATTCATTAATTTTAATTTAAAATTGTTTTTAAAATTGAAAATACAGTGTACTCCCGGACAATGTTTTGTTTTATTCTTATTTTTCTTGCTTATTTCTTTTTGTTGGGTAAGATATATAAAACAAATAGATATTAATTTACAAAATAAAGGCGTGATTAATTACTTTTTTATAGTATTTAGTGTTTATGAATTTAAAGTCTGTTTTGTGTAGTTTAAAGTATTTTAAAATGTAAATCTCTATTTAACGAATTTTCCATATAACGAACTTTTTTTCGGGATTTAGCGACTTCGTTAAATAGAGGTCCGACTGTATTACATTTCTAGAGTACGAATAAATGGTGGGAAAAATCCTTAACATGACAAAAAAATACCCTCCAATTTTCTTTTCTTCAGTAGGAGTGGCCACAAAATAATTTTGAAAATAAAGAAACAATTTTTGTAGTGATATCTTATCTCTTTTATCAGAATTTTTCATTTACTTTCAATGCACAAAGCACCAACAAATTTTCCTCGGTTAGAAACGAAATCTTACACATTCATTTTACATATAGAAATCTTTAAAATGAGATAGAATAACTATACATGTTTATACCATAAACGAGTTAAAACGACTATGAATTATTATATGATGACTAATCAGGCTGATACTAATGTATGTTTCCTATCTCCCTCTATGGTTTTTTCTTGAATTTTTTTGTATCATTCGTTTCCACGTGTTCTAAAATGCATACAACAAAGCTTTAGTGTTCTTATAACCATTGATGTTTTCTCTACAATTCTCTGAATAGTTCTTCGGTTATAACCCCTTTGTACACCAAAGACATCTTCTAGAATACGAATAAAGAAGAAGAAATGATCAACACGATTAAAAATATCCACAAGTTTTCTTTTCTTCAGTAGGAGTGGCCACAAAATGCTTTTGAAAATAAAGAAACAATTTTTGTAATGGCATCGCGTCTCTTTTGTTAGCATTTTTCATGCACTTTCAATGCACGAAGACGATCCTATCTCGTAAGTGCTTTCATATTAACCACACCCAACAAATTTACCTCGATAAGAAACGGAATCTTACACACCCATTTTGCGTAGAAAACACACCGAGTGAAAAAAGGAAAATTTCTGGAAAAAATATTTAAAATAATGTAAAATAACTCGCGACACGCTTTTACTATAAACGAGTTGAAAGACACTTACATCAAAATTAACCATTTTAGAAGAAAGAACATAAAAAGGATAAATTTCCTCTGTCAAGTGAAACTAAGAGCATCAACAGCTTCAGTTTTAAAATATAAAAGAAACCTTTTCAAAGTTTCCACCAGGAGAGCATAGAGCCACTTGCCTCAAACCAACAATAACTTCTGCACGGTTCCTTAACCACCAAACATTCTGGTGGAACAATTGGTGGAATAGAGCGTTCGTTCCCATTTTTCTGTTTCCAGCCAAACAGAAGAGCAACCGGAGGGAAAGTTTACGCTCCTTGAGTCTCTTGTGGAGAGAAAACAAATGTTAGTAGAATACGCCCTACTGTTTGTGCGACTCACCACTTAACGGCCTGTGTTCAGACTGTCGTGCAGCAATTGCGTGGAAACGTTCCCAATCGTCTAAATAGTTTCTACAATTCAGTTACGATGAACGCATGACGTCTTCTGAGTGAAGTGACATCAAATAACTTGAAATGATTTCACATCCTTTTACAACTTAAAATAAGATATTATATAACATATTGTTCTCTTTGGCTAGATTATTTTCAAAAGATTAAGCTTGAATACAAACAATGGATGGATTAAAAAGAAGAAGGCGTTATTTTACCACAAAAAGAGACAGAACATAATCTTTAGAAAACAACATTACAGCAGGAATAAAAACCATAATTCCAACCAAAAGAACGCAAAGTTGCAATATTCACAATAAAAAGAAACAAGCAGGAGTAAATACGCGTGATATACAGATAAAAATTTATATGCATGGGTCGCATAACATCTTACTACAAGTTGTCTTATGCTTATAGTAACGGCACATCTTTCCAAAATTAAGTCTTCAAGACGCATTTAGTGTAAAGGTTCAGACACAATCATTATAAAGGACTTTAATGTTGAGTGATTAGTAATTTCCCTTAATCACAAAAGATTTAAAAAATTAAAATTAAGTTTTTTTTCACTTACATTATTCCCCACTAGCCGCCTTCGGCGACCAGCTTGTTCGCCAGGAATATAATTTCAATCGAATCTTGCATCATTTTATATTCATGGTTCTCTTAACAACGTAATTTTAAAATTCAGATTGTGGTAGATATTTTACCCATGCTCTATTAGTGACCTTGGAACCCTTCTGTTCATTGTCTGCATAAATTTTCTTAATGGAGTCAAATGACTGACCATGTCATGCAACCTCTAATTCCATGTTGTTGGCACTATCTTCACTTTCTTATTCCTCTTGTAAAATATGCATTTGATTTCATTATTAAAATGACGCAGCACATTTTAACGCCAGCGGTATAATAGCTGGATTAAAACCTGCTGAGAAAAAAATGAAAACATAGCAACCATAACTATTCAGCTTAATGGATATATTTCTTAATATAAGCAAAGCAATATCTCGGAGAGCTTGGTTTACAGGTTTCACAAAAATCTTGATGAAATAAAATATGAAAGCAAAATGTGTTAGAATCCTATCTCAGATTACAGCAATGAAAGAGAAATATGCAATTAAATATTTGTTTAAACAATGAAAACGGTTTGAGTTCCGTTGCAGCAATTAAAATTATTGTTGTAAATTATGCCAAAACATATTTGTAAAAATTTATTAAAATTCGAGGAAACATTGTGCGGAAATTTAATTGATATCCTTGGAAAGGTAATTTTTTGTACTTTCAGATGGCGTAAAAATGATTTTTGTGCTGTTATATTTTCAGAAGTTATTAAGGAAAAAACGCTGAAATTTCGCATAATTTTTAATTAATTAAAATTTTAATTAAAAAAAGGGCTCCGAGGGGCTCATTCCCACCCTTCAAAGTATGTTTGTGCCAAATCTCGTAGCTCTTGTTCTAGCGGTCTGCCCTGTAGAGAACCAACGCGAACACACAAGGACACATACACACACGCATTCTCCTTTATTATTAGTAGAAAAGATTCATCATTAACTCCAATCATGCCTTTTCTACTCCTAGTAGTTTGTTTGCTATTACTCCTTAAATAAGTGTTTAACTGAAAAATTTTACACTCCCATTTCTTTTAAATACTAAACTTATGACTTCATGACGATCTACCACGGCAAACGGAAACCCCGCGGGAGGGCGTGGCCCACGGGAATGAGAAGGCCTGCTGGCTGGTGGAATAACTCATCCCCAGTGGGCGGAGGGTTGCCGAAGTTTAACATACCACTTTCTTGAAAATTTTCGTTGAGTATTTCTCAGAAATATTGAATGGCCACATAACAACATTGATTTAAAAATTATTTATTACTTGTTTATGTATTTCAATTAGTTAAAATATAATTGGGGTTTTTTTCAATTGCTCCCCCTTTCTCTTTTTTTCCTTTGTAACTTCTAGAATACCAGGCATTTTTTCCTACAATATTACTCTGACTGATTTTTAAAATGTATCGTCTTTTTAAATGAAAATTTTTACTTCTCAAATGTGCTATTTTATAATAAAAGTTAATTTGTCGAATATTATCAAAATGCAAATAGAAAATCAAAACTCATTATAAACAAGGATAAAAACTATATTTGTAATAAGGATATTAATTCAAACTTTCGACAATATTTGTGGAATATGAATATCGATAAAATCTTAAATTATTTTTGATGTATTTTTATCAGGAATTTTAAAAAATAGCAAACCCGTGAACTAAATTTGTGTAAAGGATTAACAAATTTAACTTTTAAGTTAATAAATATGAGTTAGAAATTAATAAGATACAAATTTAAATAAAGATTAATACAACGTTTTCTTACAATATTAGCCCGACTGTTTTAAAATTTATCGTTGTTTTAAATGAAAACTTTTACTTCTCAAATGTGTTATTTTTTAAGGAAAGGTAATTGGTAGAATATATCAAAACTCACTATAAACAAGGATAAAAACTAAAGTTGTTATCAAATAAGATATTATTTCAAACTTTCGACATTATTTGTGCGACGTGAGTATCACTGAAATGTTAAACTACCTTTAATGTATTCTTATCAGAATTTTTTAAAAATAGCAAATTTGTGAACTAAAAATTGTGTAAAGGACTAACAGACTTAACTTTCAAGTTAATACATATGAATGAGTTATAAACTAATAAGATACAAATTGAAAAAAAAAGATACAAAATGTTTTATAGACAATTTTATTCATTTCTATGAAGTAAATAACAACAGCAAACATAATACAGTTATTCAGAATATGTATACACAAAATATAAACAAATATAAACCTTTCCAAAATACAAATAACATTTCAAATTTGTTTTTTCACATTTTAAAACCACAAAGACTAGGTCTTGGTATTTTTTAAGCTGTTCAGTTAACAATTTCACTTGCCTTTAAAATTGAACATACATTATATTTTGACAGACTAATTCAATTCAGTGTAGAATTTTGTTTTTCATTAGCTTCCCCCTCATCATTTACGAATTCAGGCATAAACTGAGCATTTGCATGGCATCTAAAAATGAGGTAGAATTTATATATTTAAATATCGACACACAATTTAAGAGCAATTACAAATATTCTTAAAATAATAAAGGTATCTAGACCATCTGCTCGGAGTGTGACCACATGGTCATAATTAAATAAATGTTTGCACAGGCGTGATTTTTTTTTTCGAAATTAATTATTTTATGACTGAAGAATCATTTACAGTACAGCAGTATTTATAAGTAAACATTCAAATGAATAGTATAGAAAGTATAAGTCAAATATTCTAAGTAATAATCTGTGACAAAATATGTGTATGATAAAAAAACCACGTATGCTATTTAAAGAAGAGCAACAATTATTCAATAATATAATTATTAAACTGTCCTTTTGCTTTCTGAAATGCATAAATTCTCATAAAATTGTGCAAGTGCTATTTATTTCAATGAAGTAGATAACAACAGCAAATATAATACAGTTATTCGGAATATGTATACACAAAATATAAACCTATCCAAGATATAAATACCATTTCAAATATGTTTTTTAACATTTTAACATCACAAAGACTAGGTCCTGGTATTTTTCAAGCTGTACAGTTAACAATTTCACTAGCCTTTAAGATTGAACATACATTATATTATGACAGTGTAATTCAATTAGTTAAAATAAAATTTTATTTTTCACCAGCTTCCCCTTCATCTTTTATAGAATTCTTTTCTGAAACTTCTGTGATACCAGGCATCTGTTTTTCTTTCAATTTATTAGTTTTCTTAGTTGATTCCCCTTTGTCAGTTAAAAAATTCTTAGAAAATGTTTCTAGTTTTCTTTTATTCTTTGAAACTACGGTTACATAAGGTAGTTTTTTTTCAGTTTATCATTTTTCACTTTACAATAGTTATTTAATAAACTATTTGTTACTGACATTAGAATTATAATTAGCATTCATATGGAAATACAAAAGCAGCTACCTTATTTGATTCATCATAATTACCTCGGCAGGCAGGAACTGAGCATTTGCATGGCATCTAAAAATGAGGTAGAATTTATGTATTTAAATATCGACACACAATTTAAGAGCAATTACAAATATTCTTAAAATGAAAAAAGTTGTCTAAACCATTTACTCAGAGTGTGACCACATGGTCATAATTAAATGAATGTTTGCACAGCATGATTTTCTTTAGAAATTAATTATTTTATGACTGAAGAATCATTTACAGTATAGCAGTATTTATAAGTAAACATTTAAATGAATAGTATAGAAAGTATAAGTCAAATATTCAAATATCCTAAGTAATAATCTGTGACAAAATAGGTGTATGATAAAAAAAAAGCAAGTGCTCTTTAGAAGAGCAACAATTATTCAATAATATAATTATTAAACTGTCCTTTTTGCTTTCTGAAATGCATAAATTCTCATAAAATTGTGCAAGTGCTTCATTTCAGCTTCTTATGTAAATGGAATAAACCATAACTTGATTCAAATTACTGTTTTAACGAATATCATTTAACAAATTTTGACTTACAATAGGTAAATGAATTAATTTCCCTGCCACAACAGAAACTGCAAAAATTACATTTACATCATCACGCCTTTAATTTTTGAATGATTGAAGCAATACTTTGAATCAGTAGTTTAAAAAAGAAAAAATTGCACTTATCATTGACAATTCTAAAGCTACAGTCAATTACAGCTGATTTAATTATATCAAAAGTTGAAACAAAACAACATAAAATGCAATATTATTGATAATCATAGAGATATCATTTTGCATTGTTGCATCAAAAACAAAATTCATCGACATGAAACATGAAATTTTTATTTAACGACATAATTATCAAATTAAGGACTTGAGATTAGTTAATGAAAAAATTCTACAGACTGCATATTTAAAAAGATTTTTATGCGAAAATTATGAATAAGTGAATAATAATCGAATAAGTAAGAATTCTGATAAGAGTGATTAACAAACAAAGATTAAAATAACAAAATACAATTCAAACAAAATAGAGTTGAGTTCAGTAGTCATTGGGATAACAGTTTAATCATTGGAATAATATTTAAAAATTCAATTCACAATCGTAATTTGTAGTTAAAGCTTGAATAGAATATGAAAAAATGAATCTTAACTCATACAATATTTTACACAACTTATAATATAGTTGATATAAGTTAAATGAAAAAATAAATAATAAAGAGTAGATTACAGTTTCATTTAAGTGAATTTAAAATTAAGAAATTGGAGAGTACACTAAGAAATTAAGCACAAACTCGCTTGTTTTCTTCTATCTATAGTAAGAATAACAGATAGGCTTAACATCAACAGAGATTCAATCCTACCTTAAGTTTGAATTACGGATAACAAAAGAATTAAACTTATCTTCAATCAATCAGACTATATCCTCGTTTTGACGGCATCTGGTTTAGAACAATACTGGCTGAAAGTATTATCTCAAAATAAAAATAATAATATCTTCATGGTTGGCACCGTCGTTCGCTCAACGAGTAACATGAAGACTGAGTAACCGGCTCTCTTCTGCACTTGCCCACTGGGCATGACTCATCCAGTTAAAAGCGGTTAAGCGAGTAGGCCTTCTCATTCCAGTGGGCCACGGGGAAGGGGCACCAAGAATGGGTGGATAAGAAGTCGCCGGATAAGAAGACGGGTTCTCGCTTGTCCCGAGGGGCATATTAATGGGTGGGTTGATGTGTGGTCCCATTTCCTATGATGGGGTGTACCTCATACAGGAGCGGTCTCTACTGGGCCGGTCATGGTCATTAGGTAACAGGTCTCGACGGCCTGGTCATTCAGTTACTCGAATGCCAAGGCAGGACAGATTTTCTCTTTGTGGTTACCATGGCACAAATGGAGAAATACCAAATCGTAGGGTAAAAGCTTTAACTAGATAAATACGAAAATAGCAAATTGTGGATAAATGCATAAAAAGGTGCCATTAGATAAGGTTCACAACATACCACAACAGGGTAAATGATGTTGACGATCTCTAGGCACTACTTACAGTTTCATTCAGGTCCTAACATTGCCTCTTGGTTGCTAAAAAGTCGTATTATTTTTTTTTATTTTAATTATTTTTTGCTTCTTAGTCTTTAATTTATAATTTATTATTATAATATGATAGAATCTGGAAAGCAATTTTTTTCAAATTCACTACCAAGTGACGCGCTGGTACGGTTGATCGATTAACTAATAATGAACTTCTGAAAATATTGAAATAGTATATTGTCATTGAGAATACATAAGTGTACAAAATTTCAAAACTCTTAACACATGAGGAAGTGAGTAAAATATCAATTACAAAATTCCATCTTTACAAACATGAAACAAGTCAAGTTAAATAAAAATGTAAAAAAAATCATTCATTTACTTTTTTCTCGAAATGTCTGATTTTTAGTTAGCCTACTGTAAATGTTGAAACGCAGGATCACCATTTGAGCTAATAGCATTTAACTAGTTTTAGTTATCCCGTTTTGAAGTAACATGAAGGTTATTTAGGAAGGACCTCGTAATTTTGAACCACGGTCAGTTAACGAGGATGACACTTGAGCTAGCACCCTCCGCTCCAAAGTTCCGCACACACCAGCGGGTGGACGTTTGGCCTCCTACATATGATTTAAAGTGTACAGCCCCACCTACACGGCGGATGTTCAGTGAAATAGGGTCTCGAACCTGGAGCCCTCGGTCACCAAGGCCTTACAACTAGGCCTCCGCGACTTCCCACTTTTACCTAGCTACAGTTATCAAAGGCGTTTAGTTTCATCCAAGTCCCAGGAGGGCGATGGCATTGCTTGTTTATATTTATCTCTTCAGACACTTTCAGTTAATCATGAACTGACTTGAATGTTGTCGAAGTTTGAAACTTGCTACTATACTTACAATTTTTTTTTCTTGGAAATTATTACTTTTTATCCTCAACACTAGAAGCAGTAGCAATTTCGTGATGACTCGAGATACTATTCAATTATGCTAGTCTTTTTTTCGTTAATAAATATTAGGGTGTTCTTTTGGGGAGTTTTTTTGTGTATGTGCGTATTTACCATCGCGGCTGTTTATGGAAAATTAAAAATTAAACTATAACTCGATTTTAAATAGATATTTCTTTTTTTTTTACCGTAAAGTGAGAGATGCCTCAAACGCAAAAATTTAGTTGTTTGAATGGCCGTATAAAACAAACTATACAGTATAAAACAAATTACATTATTTAAACAGCTCGATAATTCTTTGAACGGACTGGAAATCCGAAAAATATTAGCCTTCCAGAAGATTCGGGAAGGTCTCTACTATGTTATATAATATCGGCATTATCCTCACTTTCATAGAAGCTTATTACTATTCTTTATATTCTTGTGACAGAAGCTCTTCGAGGATAAAGATAGATTGAGATAACAGACGCGACAGAGTAATCTCCAATAAAATCAACCTGCCCATAAATGAAACCCGACAAATTGGCAGGCGAGGATTATTTAAAGCGCCCAAAAGCACAGATATTTTTTTAAATAAAATAAGAAAAACATTTTATAGTGATATATAAAAACTAAATTTTCATTTAGGGGGTCTTCTTTGTAATTTTATTGTGTTGTAAATGTCTATGTTTTTCTGTGATTTTATTTCAAAACGTACGATTTTTGGACCCACATTGAATTTTTTTTCCTTAATTCAGCGTTATTTAGATGAAAAACAGCATGTCGTAAAATCTTCTCCCTCAGTATGGAGTGACTTTCTGACGAATTAAAAATTTAGTTAATAATTATTTATTCTGGTATGCCTAATATGTTTTAATCAAGAATGGTGGAAGAAGAATTTTGAAAATAAAGTACTGCTTTCGTACAAACTGTGTAAAATTTAAAAACATCGGAAAAAGTGTCCCAAATTAACTTTTCCCATCGGCATATTTGGAATTTTGCCGCTCTGTAGCGCTGTGAACGGTCTCATCGTATTGTGCATGCCACTTTACTACAACTAGACTTTACAAAAACAATTGTCACCTTTCTGAAATGTTTAACTAAGTTAAAATTTCTAAAATACAGTTTCATATCATTGAATGTTCGCAAGATAAATCAATAAGCGCAATAAAATTAGTATATTAGTACATGCACACGCACACAAACACTGGCCGTGCAAATGCTCAAATTGTCTATAGCGATAACCTGTCAATAACAATATTTTTTCTAGGTCACTATAATGTCGTTATAAACAGGTTATACTGTATAAATTACAAGCATGGCCCCTGGGAAATCATGAATTATATTTAAGATCATTTCATTGATCTCATCAATAATAATCTTTTCCTGTCGGAAGCTATATATCATTCTTATAAAGTATTCAGGAACTTTTTGACTCCTGAAGAATATCATTCCATCAAACAATGGAAGCATCCAATGAAATCATTGCTGTTAGCTTCTAATTTGACTTATTCTTCTTAATGGTTCTTCGAACGTCATCTAGAGATAAAAGAAATTCGTCGATTTAAAATTTCTACTCAAAGTTTCCTTACTTTCCTTTTCATTTTCGAGTCGGTGTAGTCTCTCATTCATTTTTTCTAATTGTTTAGATAACAAGTCTATAGTTTTAGTGTAAGTTTCAGTGTTAGGCTTGATTAATTTTTCAATATTTGTCTCACTTCCTGTCAAACTGCTTACAACATTAATATTTGTGGTCAACATATTTTGGGCTTTTTCGATTCTATCGGCCACTTCTACTGCTTCTTAGAATTTTCCTGGATTTTCTATCAAAATTTGGGCCCTGACTGTAAGTTTTACCTCAGCAGTAAACTGAAACAATAACATTTTTTCTCTCAATTCCTCTGACATCCCACTCGCTCCTACATCACTCCCATTGAAACTTTTATGGGCCAAACCCTCAATCCGCGAAGCGAAGTCTCGCACCCTTTCGCTTTCCATCTGGAATGCAGATGAAAATCTACTAAAGTTAGTTGCAAAAGACTGACCGTCTTCAAATTGTTTAAGAAATTTTTCTTTCCACGTTTTATAATCTAGTTCTTGACCCACCAGAACCTACCAGACAGGCATCGTAAAAGCACCTTGCTCTGCCCTCAAGCTTAAGTTTTCCGATTGCTATAAGCTGTGGTTTAGACCATTGTCCTAAAATCGCAGTCTCCTCTAAAACCCGAAAAAACTCACCCGCATTATTTCCATTTAGATTTGGAATAGTTGACAAAAGGGAAGGATTTTTAATATTTCGTCCTGCGAAGTCATTTTCAAATAATACACCCTGACAACCCTCTGACAAAACAAAGAGTGAAATTTCCTTAAAGTAATATAAAACTCTATATACATTATCACCACAGTCAATTACTGAAACCCTATAATCCAAAGATCATTCATGTCAATTTCAAGCTTCAACTGGCTTTTAATTTTAACATACGAGTCTGGCAGGACGCGGCACCATTTGTTGTGTTGGTAGATTATTATTTCTCTTTGACCTAAATTTAATCAAATCAATTTACACAAGTTAAAAGTTTACCTCTTATGCAAAACTTGGTTGTTTTCAATTTATTTACTTTAATGTTTTATCTTAAACATATCGTTTTATCGTATAATGGCTAGTAACTGAAATATTCTAGAATTTCACTTCCTTAAATTTTTGCTACTCAAGACAATTAACATCATACCAATAACACAGATTCATTCTAGACTCTTTTAAAGTGCCAATTGAGAAGCTTGCATAAAGACGTGATTCATTCAGGACGCAAAATAAGGTATACTAAACATTTTTATTACATTTCTTGACTATAATAAATTACATAACAATTGCATTAAACTTGTCATATAACTGCACATATCTTATTCCTAAATATTTAGTTCTGAGCTAAATTTTACAAGTCAAAATTTTACATTTAACATATGATTATCTTAAGGAAATTCCTCAACCTAATGTGATCACCTAAATATTTAGACTAGTTTCAATCCCTAATCTTAAAGTTTTCAATTTTGACCATTTACTATCAAATTTTCTAATTTTACAGTATGAAATTTATTGCCAAGGAACAATACAGAAATGTAACATATATAAACAATAATATATGCCTCGATCCTAGATTAAGCATTTATACAGAATCACTGCCTAACATTTTATAACCAAGAATTAATTTTAACAAGTTGACCTTATCTTGACATATGAGAGACAAAAGGAAAAGTTTATAATAAATGACTTATCTTTGTTGAACCGTCACTGGGAACGTCCCCTGGGACATGTGAACAGATGTGGAATCGCCAACTTGTGATGATTCGGCGACACGGATTCCTGATCGCTGTACTGGTTCCAGAACGTTGTCACACTTGTAGGAGCTATCGCTAAACACTCCCTGGAACGTTATTAATTTCCGCTAACACCTGGGACTGGACGTGAGATACTGGTGCCGTGCATACCTCCAACACTTTTCCTCCACTTTAGGTTCTTATCGAATTTTTTTAAACCGTTTCGGGCACAGCTGACATAAGCGAGAAAGTCTCCATTATTCGTAACCAGCTGACCGTCTTGAAGTCTTCGTGGATTTTTTTTTTCGCGTCACCGGCAAGCCATTCCACAATCTTTGAAAAAAAGTATCCTCGTTGCTAAAACTCAATCTTCTTCCGTCTCTCTCTTCCTTTCTTCCTTCTCCTCTTCCCTTTTTCTTTTCTACTTTCTCGCCTTATATCTCGCCAGTTCTCTCCCCAGTAAAGATATTCACTCCCTCAAAATCATCCCTCATTGGATAGGTAAGAAAAATATACGCTCCTAATTATCTTGATATAGGTCCGTCACCTACAATTTGTATACTCCCATTTGGTCAAGCTAACCCCTTGGTAATTATCTGTATGTCACAGAGGAATAAATCAAGAAAGGTAAAATAACTGACACTGCAGCTGTTCCGGCTGGGTCAAGTCGTCACCACCCGCTGGGTAGCATAACATTGATTTCAAAAGTCTATCCACCTGTTGTCCCAACAACGAAGAAAGGTCCATTTGTGTCGAACCGAAATGTGTCCACTTCTTTTAAGAAGGTAATCCATCACTATCTATTGCTGTTGTCCCAACACCATAGAAAAGTCCGTTTTTAAGGAGCAACAATGCGTTCTCTTTCTTCTCTTGCCACAAAGGAAGCCATCACACTCTGTATAGCTGTCACAACGCCTTTCACATAGAAAAATTACATTACACACTCTCTACAGCTGTTGCAAAGCCTTTGACATAGATACATACCACACATAGAAATTTCACTCATATGAATGGAAGAGGTATATGTGCACTAAAGTAATTTATTACCCCGCTCAGCAAAACCAAAAGAATTCAGCTAATTTAAAACAACAGTTTTTTCTGTTGCTAAGAAAAATCACGACACTTTTCCTGAAGGTTGCTTTAGCACTTTTAATTGATTTGTTGCTTTAGCACTTTTAATTGATTTTACCATTACAATAAGAAATTTCAGATATATTCACTTTTTCATCCCCCTCTATCTTCTGAACTATTGATGCTCCATAAAGTGGTTGGGCCGTTTTTATAGAAAAGTTTATGTGGTTTGATTTTATAATTACTGCTTTTCTCTAGAATCCATATTTTCGAGATATTTTAAGAAAAACTGAGAAATCCTCCCCTTTGAACCCTCTCGTGTATCTCCCAACCGACGAGGACTTTTAATATGTCATTTAGAACACTACCCCGAAAAACTGTGCCAAATTTCAACATTAACCCCGTTTATTTTTTTCTAATCAGCGATTTTTGGCCTGTGTTGACTGGACTATTAACGCTACTTTCCCTCTTTTCCGAATTTTAGGAAGGTTATATTGGCTAAAACATTCATTAAGTTATTCTAATGAAAATTTCCATATTAGTGCTAAAAATTTCTAACACAAACTCCAGAGTCAATCCATCTGACCCAAGTGCTTTAACGGTTTTGCATTGTTAAATAGTGACTTAACTTCATTCATGTCAGTTTGGGGAAGTTTCCTGATCTCAGGAATATTTCTAAGTTACGTTACCATTGGAAAATGGTGTTAAAGAATATATTTCTTACAGAACTTGAGAGACATTGAGATTCCAAAGTCCGTTTTGATCTGAAAGATATCCTAACTGAAAAAAAAGAGAAAACTAACTGAAAGAACTTCAGCAGGTTCAACGTCTTCTGGATCGAACTATGCTCCTCTTGACATCAAGAAAGTTACTCCACCAGATAGTGTTCTGTCTTTTAAGTCTTTTAATTTGTTCTTGCTAGGCAGCAATTACGAATAATTTTCTCCTAGAAACTTTAGATAAATACACTGAAGTCTTCAAACCTCGGTTTATATTTTTTTTATTTATCTACAAAGTGTAATCATTCAAGACAAACACTAAAGCCAATTCAATTTTTATACCTTCCATTTTCCTTTATGATGATCAATTTTCTGGATTTTAAATTTTATATCATACCATACCATTTTATTATGGTAATAACAATTGATCTAATTGCTGATATATATTCTAATTAAGAAAGTTTCCTTGTAATAAATTATTCACATCGATACATTATTTCAAACATTCACAAGGACAAAGGAATAAAAAAAATTTCTCATAAAATAAATATTTAACTACAATTGTGTTATTAAGCACATATATGGCTATTCTTGTGAATATGTAAATACGTATTCATTAGGAACGTATATTGTTACGAAAACACATCCGGTGCAACAAGCAGAATATTGGTTAACGACGCTTTATTCAACGATTATTCTAGAAAACACGAAGCACAGATAACAAGAGAGACAGCTCTAGTACAGATTAGCAGCAAAATCAAACAGCAAATCACTAATAGCAACAGTAACAGAACATTCAATACCGCTCGGCGCCTATCAGCTTAACAGTTCGCACTGTGGACAAAACTCAGATATTCAAGACGTTCATTCGTCTCAGTAGGCTTTTATACTTTGTTCGACAGGATATGACGTCATATAGAATTCTCTCGAAGGTTCCTCATAACTCCGTCCCTAGTAGAGATAGGATCAAAATTCAAGTATATTCGAGAACCTTCTTTTGACACCAAAGTCACAAGGTCACCAAAACGGTTGCGAAGGTCAGGAGACATTGGCTTCCATCCAGTACGAATCTCTGTAAAATATTCTCTCCAACCACTAGACTAACATAGCAGGAAAAACGGTTTTACAGGTTTGTAACAGTATAAATGTTTATTTATCTAGGGAAGATAGGAACCGTTGAAACTGTTCTTTGTCTTCACATTAGACACATAGTCATAACTCGCATGAATAAAAAGAAGCAAAAGTAAAAGAAGAAACGGTTAACATTATATCTACTGATAACACTGGCCCAAACTGATTTTTTGCTAACGATATTCCAGTGGTTTTAGGGTAATTCTGTTGTTCTGATTCCGAATCCGGCATTCTTTTTGTCAGATTGGCTCTAGTTTTCGATATAAAATGAAAATTATATTATTATTAGAATATAGCTAATATTAGAATATGTATGCACCACTCACATCGCATTGAAACTGTCTCAAATATGAATCTCTACTAATAATAAACGAGAATGCGTGTGTGTCTGTGTGTATTTCTGTGTCTTGGCGCTCTACATGACACACCGCTGGACCTAGAGCTACGAAATTTGGCACAAACAAACTTTGGAGGGGGGATGTGCACCTCAGAGCCCTTTTTTGAAATTTTAATTAACTAAAAATTAAGCAAAAATTCGGCGCTTTTTCTTAATAACTTCCAAACATAATAAAGCACAAAAGTTATTTTTACACCACTTAAAATTGCAAAAAATTGCCTTCTCAATGATATCAAATATTTTATCACACGATTTTCTTCTCTATAATTTTAATAAATTTTTAAAATATTTTTGGCATAATTTACAGCAATACTTTTCATTGTTGCAACGCATTTCAAAACGGTTTCATTGTTTAAACAAATATTTAATTGCGTGTCTCTCTTACATTATTGAAAGCTCAGAAAATATCTTACTGGATTTCACTTTCTTCTTTTATTTGGTCAATTTTTCTGTGAAATCTGTAAAAGAAGTCCTCAAGATGTCAAGTATATAATGGAATAATCCAGTAAACTGAAAGATTATCTCTGCTATCTTATAATTCTTTTTATCAGCGTGTTTTAAGCCAATTAGTATGCTGCTTGACGTAAAATGTAGAACGGCATTTTAATTTTAAAATCAAATGCATATTTTAAATAAGGAAAAAGAAAGTAAAGTTGGCACTGACAACCTTCAATTAGATGCTACATGACTCGGACACTTACTTGATTCTTCTTACTTGTCGTGCCTTCGCCCCCCTTCCCCATTTCTAAGTCGTTGAGTCTCTTCATTAATTCAGACGAAATACTTCAAATACACAATTACACGTCGTGATGCTAAACGGCGTGAGCATAATCGTCACACATAATGAAAATAGAGTTTTTCAACAGAGTATATTTGCTAAGCATTTCAGTCACATTTTAAATTAGTTCGAAATCTATATGCTGATACGGCATGAAGCGTTGGTTTGCATGAAATGATTAGATGATAATTATATAATTTTTAAGGCAAATTCCTTATTAGCATTTTTTTAAACAGTTGATGCAATTTTAGTTAAGTTCAAATGTTAGCGAGTGAAATATATGAGCATGGTGAAAATTTTCCTAAGGAGATACTTTCTAAATTAATTTAAATTAAAATGAATTAATTGATTTAAATGCAAAAAATAATTATGTGGACATATTGTTCGTGGGCTGCAACACTGGCACAACTCGAGAAACACGAATTTCGAGTTATGACTGTTCGCAACATTGTAAAATCGTCTTCTTTGCTGCATAACAGAACTCCTATGAAGCCTTTTAATAATGCTTACTCCTTCTTAGATTTCGGGGCAAGCGATGGCTTGATGATAAGGTCTCGGCTTCGAAGCTGAAGGGATTGAGGCTCGAAACCCGATTCCAGCCAGCAACAGCTGCGTAAGCGAACCTGGAGCACGCCAAATCCATCATGACCAAATGCCCCCCGCTGCTGTGGCTTGGAAGATTTGAGAGGGGGTGCATAATCAATCTCGCAATCTGACCATGGTTCAAACTTGCATGGTCCAGCCCAAAATGGCCCTCGTGTTGCTACAAAATGGGACGTAAATATAATTAGATTAGACCTTCCTGTATTTCATTATAAACAAATCTTTAAATATGTTTACCTCATAGCTTCGTTTATCGAGTTGTGTCAATATTGCAATCTATGAAGGATATGTGTAGTTAAGTTGATACCATTGTTTCGCTCCCAAACCTTGTTTTGCTGTTCTTGAAGATGTGTGCTGTCTTAAATCGAAAACTTTGAACAGATTCTTATGATGTTATCTAAAGCTCTGATTAAAATATGGACGAGTTTTCTGTTTTGCTTATTTGTGGTAAAGTAGGACTTCCGCCTTACTCATGAACTTCCGGTGATAATGTTAAGTTAATAGGAGTCTTCAAAAATTAACACTTTCCTTGAAGATATTAATTAATGTTTAAAGTGGAGTTTTCTAATGTTATAGCTTAAGAATATTTTGAAAATATTAAATTTTATGTTCCTATTGTTATAGCTCTCAGTGTTTTCTTGAAATAAGAACCTAATTTTGTGGAAAGGTTACCATAAGTATTCTTTATTGCGCTTTTTGGCGCTTTGTGTACTCAAGAAAGAACTGCTTCGAACTTGGCATTTGATATGGAATCCAAGTGGATTTGTCGATCGCTTAAATTGTAGGGATTCACAATCCACGACATTTTTAATAAGAAATATTATTGCTATTATTATTTTTAAATATATGTTCTAAATAAGTGTGATTTCAATCACACTTTGAATTTTCAAAGTCTTATTAAATGTATGTAAAGTGTTTTGAAAAATATTTAAATAAAAAATCGTCATTTGTTTTTATTATACTTTCTGCAAAAGTTTGCGTTTTTAGTCCTATATACTGTCAATAGATGGCGCCTGCAGTGAAAACTACTTTCGAAAGAAATTTTCCTATCAATTTAGTTAACCACAAATATTCCCATCAAGCATGGAAGCTAACATCAACTCAGTTCACTCTCCGAAATTCCCTTTCCAGTGAATCGCAAATCTAATCATTTTCCCTTCCCATCCCAGTTTAGGGGTGTATAATCCAGAATTTTTGAATAACAAATATTTTTGCTATTGCTATTTTTAAATATCTATTCCAAATAACTGTTATTTCAATCACACTATTAATTTTCAAAAAATCTTATTAAGTATAAGTAAAATGCTCTTAAAAATTCAAATAAAAAACTGTTATTATTTATACTTATTGTTTAATACTTTCTATTAAGGTTTAATGTTTAGTTCTTCGTATTGTCAACAGATGGCGCCAACAAAAATTCTTGTAGAAAGAGATGTTGGAACTTGAGTTCACGGGTCACATTCGAAATCAAAATTAATCAACTACAGAAGCCATCCTTCGACGTCACAGACGCAAATTTCGGTGCGATCACAGTACAAGATCTTTACGCGATTATTCTTTTTTTTATACAATTACCGCTATTCTGTCAATCAAAGAGAAAAACGAATACTCCTTTGAGTTCCCAACGAAGCTTCGAATTACAAAAGCGACGTTATCATTCGAGAACGCATATCACAACAGGAGGGGTGATTCGCAGAAAGACGTCTTAAACCGCGATGGGGGAAGAAGGAAGTGCGAGTTGGGTTATGGTGATCTTCGCGGTGAAGCGTGACTTGCTTATCTGTAAGGTCACCGGTGAAGACTCTGTTCCTCCCGGGTGGGTTATGGTGATACCCCCAGTGTGGGGAAGGCAGTTCATGCTTTTGATGGCGCCATCTATTGACAGTATATAGAACTAAAAAATAAAACCTCGCAAAATTTAAAAAGAAAAGAATTTAAAATAAAAAAACGCTTTGCGTACATTTTATACAAATGACTGAATCACACATTTTTGACAGTAGTATTCATCACTGGTATTTGTGATTTTTTAATATTGCGTAGAAAATAACAGTGCGTCAAATATTTGTCATCCTATCGCAGATAACTAAGTTTCCATGTGAATATTTGTTTTCGAACGGTTATAGCGACTTTCTATCGTTATTCAAGAGCTGTAACCCAAATAGCAGCAAGTTTGTTTTTTCTTGATATTAGCTTGTCATGACAAACTTGATGTGGCAACTTTGCAGCAAAATTCCCTGCAAAGTAACAAAGAATAATCGACCAACGCACTTGCAAAACAAGTTTGCTGCAAAGATGATAACATACTTACTGATAATCTTTGTCTCTGTTTGAAAAAACATCCGATTTTTAATAGAATCTCCCAGACCGTCCTTCTTTTTATTAATCCAATAAATCAATGATAATTCGTAAAAAAACTAACTTTTTATAAAAAAAATTAACAAATTCTCCATCTTTTTACTAAATATAGAACTCGCACTTTAAAGAAAACTATATCGCCTTTTTCTTAATGCTGAAATTTTAACGTTTATAAACAAAATTAATCCTAAAGAACAGTCAATGTTTGTTGAAAAATAATAGCTTACATTTTGACCCATTTTAAAAGTAGTTACTTTTGAACCCTAATTTCATAATTTCCCAGGTAGCACAGAAATATTATATAATATTTGCACAATGTTATACAATATTATGAACACCGAGGAACACCGAATACTGTAATAAAGTACTGCATTGTATGTATCAGTATTTCCGAGATGCTAAATTTTCACAAATAATATAAAAACAATGTTTATTTATAAAAATCTTCATTTTAACTCAGGATATCACTCGATTGGAGGTTTTATTATAAAAACACCACTGGAACAATTATTCTTTAAGATGCTGAATATTATATCATACTATACAATGCAATGCACATGATATTTTGATTATTACATTAATCAGCATTGATCAATATTTTAAGGTGAAGTTATTCTTACGCTCGACAGATGGCAGCATGAAAATACCGTAACACTATATTAATCAACTGTTGCACAAAATCTTACCGTGGGTGTATGATGTAAACAATACAACACACAGGATAATGGAGAATGAAGGTTTATTTACAAATATGCAGGAAAACACGTAGCACAGGTACAGGAAACAGTAGTCCTTGCACAGATTACCAATGTAAATTGACAACAATTCACAGGTAATGACAGTTCAGCACTTTGATATCTAACAGCACAAACAGTCAGCAAATAACTAGTAACGACAATAACAGCTCAGCTCACCAGCTGATTAGCTCACACAGCGGATAGAACTCCGAAGGCGTTCACGCTTCAAAGTGAAGTAACCAGTCGATCAAAAGACGCTCCCGTGATCCAAACGCGGTCTTATATACTCTCCCCGACAGGACGTGTCGTCACATAGAATTTTCAGGAAAATCCTAGATCTCGGCCCCTAATAGAAATATCAAGAAAAGGGTTGCATTTTCTGGAATCATCTATTTGTCGCCAAGGTCGCCAAGTCGCCAAAATGGTCGCCAAGTTTGTCGCCAAGGTCATGCGTGCCATAAGTATCGCTGAGGTCACTCCATGCTTCACCTTGTAAAACTCTCTTCCCAACCATAAGACTTGCATTGCTGGGAAGCGACTTTCCATGACTGTAACACAACGTTGAATCTTATTTTGAGGTGAAGTTATTCTTACGCTCACCAGATGGCAGCATGGTAATACAATAACACTATATTAAACAGTATTGAATGATATGTCTGAAAAAGTATTTTAAAAAATGTTCATTTGAATAATAATGTGTACATAGTCATTTTGTTTTACTGTATATAGAAAGCGGGCCGGATTCAACTAATGGAGTTAACCATAAAATAGCTCTCACATATGGATTATCTATGAAAAAATTGAGTGTTATTCTCATCGTAAAAATATGCACGTGATTTTTTGTTGCGAATCTTGTATTTGATTTTCTATCAATACTCTAATTATAAATGGCGTCCCTTAATACATTGAAAGAGGAATAAATCGATTTCAAATTTTTTTTAAAAAAAAAATCCTTTCAAACATATTATTATAATTGCTTTTAAACCTTATTGCCTTAATTTATTAAATTAGCAAACTTAGATATATAAGAGCTAAAATTGCTTCCTCTTTGACTTCTAACTTCATTTTGAATTCGAAATTGTAACGATAAAAGATAATTTCATTAAAAAGACTATTCGTAAAAATTGTTAATGTGCATAAAATTTCGTAGAGATCTAAACTCTGAAACTAAATTTTATTATCATCATTTACGCTCTCTGATGCAAGTCTGGCTGGTCAAGCGGTAAGACGTCTGGTTCGTGTGCCGAAGGTCCCGTGTTCAGAGTCGTTGTAAGTAGAGGTGTTAAAAAATAACAAAGTATTACCCGGAAGTTCAGCACTTAGGAATTAATTGATTAATTTTTTTCTATGCTTCTAAAATGTATTTTTAAAATATTGACTATATTATTATATTATATAATATTACTCAGTATAGTACAATATTATTTAATATAGTATAATATTATACAGTATTATATGACATTATACGATATTATATAATATTATTCAGTATAGTACAATATTATTTAATATGATATAATATTATACAGTGTTATATGACATTATCCAATATTATGAGAAAAAACATTGTACAGTATTGAAAAAGTCTTACGTTTTACACTGTTTCAATATTGGGAAAAATATTGTACAATATTACTTCTTCGAATTTTATGATATAAGACAATATCATGTGCTACGTGGGTTATTCTACTAGCAAAACGTAGTTATTAGCGAAAATCGTTCTCTCTTTGACTTCAAATCATATTCTCAACATAAAATTTTAAAAATTAATAAAATCAAGAAAACGGTTTAAAATAAATAGTAGTCACGATCTATTAGCGCAATCTATCTTCTCCTCTCAGAGTGTAGCTGGCCGAATGGTTAGGACGACAGGTTTAGGAAGCAAGATGTCGGTGATTGGAATTCGAGGTTGTCTTCGTACTCTGTTTTTGCTATAGTTTGCAATGAGTTTGACTCGACAAGTTTGTGACAAATTTGACACGTGGTGACTAACTCATTTGCGGTAACTTGTTTCAAGCTTGCACTCTTGCCGTGTCAAATTTGTTGCAACCTTTCAGAGCAAGATTGCTGCAACTTTGCTGCAAACTAAAATTGCTATCTGGGAATCATTTGAAAACGCATAACACCTTCTTGACAGTAGTATCCATCACTGGTATTTGTGATTTTTTTATATTGCGTAGTAAATAACAGCTCATCAAATATTCGTCATCCCTATTAAATTGTAGGCTTACTGGAAAACGGAAGTGAACCCTCACCACGAAAGTTCTGTGAAACCAACTAAATAAATCAGAAAGCTCGTCCATAGTGCATTCGAGCACTGAAAAGGCGGTAGTGACCTTGTAACTAAATGTTGACTTCGAACCCGGAAGATACCCCGATGTCATCGAAAGCTCATTGTGCAAGCGGGCCTGGTACCCTTTAAATCACTTAGGATCAAACCCAGATAGCAAAGAAGGTTGCGGAAAGGTTGCCATTTCACTTTCCATAGGCTGTCCGCGAAAGCATTTCTGGGAAAACCGTTTAGGAAACCATTGCCGCAAGGTTTACATAGGAAAGCTTTTTATGAACTACCTCACCGACGAAGTTTGAACGACAAGTCCGCGAAAGCATTTCCGCGCAAACCGTTTCGGAAACCATTGCCACAAGGTATACATAGGAAAGCTTTTTATGAACTACCTCACCGACAAGGTTTGAACAACAAGTCTGCGAAAGCATATCCGCGTAAACTGTTTCGGAAACAATTCCCGCAAAATTGACGTAAGAAAGCTTTTTATTAACCACCTGTCCTATCGTGTGTAGCCTCGTCCGGTATAGTGGTTACTGCGTTTGCTTTCCACCTCTAGGAACGCGAGTTCGATCCGCGGCTGAGAGGAATTTGTAGTTTTGTCACAATCTACAATCTAATCGTACAAGTAAGTTCAATTAAAAATTAGATTAATCAAACTAACTGAAATTAATAATTAAGATTTCCAATTAATTGACATTCCAGATGACGTCAGAAGAAGGGGGTTTGACCCCTCTGTTTGGCTTTGAAGGGGGTGAAAAAAGAGGGTTTGGACCCCTTTTTGGCTTTGAAGAGAGGGTGAAAAAAAGGGGGTTGGACCCTTCTGTAAGATTACGGCTTCGGAGGGGGGGAAGGGGAGCTCTATTTTGTCCGCCGAAGGAGGGCTCTTAACAACCTTTTCAAAGGCCTGAAACAAGCTTGAGGAAAACCTAAAACAAGCTTGTAATAAAAGCTTGGGGAAATCTTACTGAAAACCTTAGAGAAAACCTTGTTTCTTGTTGACTAGCGAACCTTTCCGCTTACCTTGCCGCAGAGGCGGCGCCAGAAATTTTCCGACGGGGAGGCAAGCGAAATTTCTCTAATACAATAACACACAATATTTAATTTTATATTAGATTAAAAGTAATTAACAATTAATTAGCGAATTCAATTATAATAATTAATTATTTGGAATAATTAGCTATTTGTATAATGTCGGTGCAGTAAGAATTCTCTGACGGAACGACAAGCAGTAATAGAAAATGAAGAATTAAAAACATAAATCTCGTAGGAAATGAAGTGTACCACACTGATAGTAGGGAACAAAATATAGATTGTTTTCTAAATCTCATAACTAAATAAAATAATAGCCGAAACAAGTGAAAACAATTATTAACTTTTTTTAAACCTATAAATGCATAACTACATATTTAAAATTATTGGCAAAATCAGAGGACCAGTTTCCCAGCTCCAAACACTGGACCGATATCGATAATTTTTATTTCACCTGCAAGCTTATGATATGTCATCAATGGTCGCCTGCCCCTACCACATTCCATTTTCGAGAGAAACCGAAAAAAATACTTTTCTACTGCACATTGTCTTTTGGGAAAAACCATGAGATAGTTCCCTAGCCTGAACCACTGGACCGATTTCGACAACTTTTACTGCATATGAAAGTTTTTGACGTTTAGATATATCATCACTGGTCACCTATCACCCACCGCCCTCCATATTCTAAATACATCGCAAACTAAAACTTTCCTAATGTACCTCAGCCTCTACAACCGCCAACTTATTTCTCCAAGTTTCAAGCATAGGTACAGGATATTAAAATTAGAGGCGAACAGCTGGTCGCCAAAGGCGGGTAGTCTATATATTTAAAATAATTTTCTATACCAAAGGACCAATCCAACCACTGGACCTATTTTGACATTTATTTCCATATGAAAGCTTATGACTCCTAGGTCAGTCATCAAAGATCGCCTTTCAACCACCGACACCCATTTTTTAGAGAAATCGGTAAAACACTACTTCACGGTACATTCTCTATGGGGAAAAACCTTGACTGAGTCCCCAGCCTCAATAACTAGACCGATTTGGCCAATTCATCTGATCACTTTGCAAGTATAGATAACCACTCAAAATGCCTCATGTTTATTGTGCAAGTTTAAAACAGTATTTTTGAACATCTTTAATGAAAACGGTTCTTCAAAAAAGAACAAAATATCTACTCTAGGGGATGGAAACATTATTCAGAGCAATATCATATTGCATTTATGGTTCTGAAAACTTTTAGTCAAATTTGTGCAAAATAAAACTCATTACATTAATTAAAACTCATTACATTAATTAAAACTCATTACATTAATAAAACTCATTAATTAAAACTCAAATGTGGATTTTTCGTTGTCACTTCTCCTGTTCCACTGATCTATATGGAGTATTTAAAACTGAAAAAAAGTAGTGGTTTCGAGCCGCGAAGCGCTGAGCACAGCGAGTTTCTCTCCCTCTTTATGTATATACTAGCAGTACGCGCCCGTGGAATCAGGACTTCAACAAAATGAAAACAAAAAAAACTCACAATGGCATGAAAAAGTTCTGAAAACAAAACAAAAGATACACATTATTGATTTTCCCGCTAATTTTTCTTCGACATTTCAACAGTAGAAAATACAGAGTACGTTAATCCGAAACAATATTAAAAAATTGCAACGTGAAAATGATTATTATAAAGCAAATAAAATATGCGAGACATAAACACGTTAAGACACTGCCGAAAATAATAATCAAAGTCATTCAGTTGAAGGTTATGACGTCACCTGCGCTCTGCACCGTCAGCCATTGAAATTGCCTACAACGTCCCGGAAAAGCGTCACGGGAGGGAGCTCGGTAGATAAAAATATCTTTCAACTGACCAGGAAAAAATTAATTTAAAAAAACGGGAAAAGATATTTTAACCGTTCTTGTTTTAAATACAACAGAACCGTTCCATTTATAAGCTGAAAAAAATTGAAAATAATAGTGTTATTAGAACGTTGGATGCAGCAAATTTAAAAACAAAAATTAAATTTCAATCTCAAAACTGACTATTATTAAAAAATTTCTCAAAATTCAGTAAACTACGTTTGAAGCTCAAAACAAACTTCATTAGAGCGAAAATTGTTTGCTCTATCCGATGGTGCATTGATTGTTTTTCAGCGATCATTAGAAAAGGTACTACAGCCGTAAACGTGCCAAAAATGACCCAAAACATTAAATAAAAAATTTTCTAGAATGAATTTTAAAATTCCGGCTTCGAGGTGCATTAGTCACCTTTACGATTACATGTGTGCCAAATTTTATGACTGTGAGTGCAATAGATTCGTCTGGACATCGCGCGCACGCACGCAAACATTTTTTTATAAGTATAGATTCTTCTGAAAAAAAAACTTTGTTCTGCTTCGATATTTAAGCTCTTTCGGAGGTCACTTTTTCATTTTTTTTAATTGGAAAAATATATCCCTAATTGTTTCGTCGGTATTTGTTGATGAAAGGGAATAATATCATCTATTTTTTCTAAAGTCGTTCAGCTGAAAGTTGCATTCGATGATGGTCGCAACCCATAGCAGACTTTTTGTCAGAGAATCAGCACTGGAAAGGTAAAAATTAACTCTTAAATGTTAACCCCGATTGAGACCGAAAAATCACTTTTCTCTTTAGAATGGGAAAGGAATAATTAATTTCGATCTGATTTCTGGTGTTGATTTTGAGTGTATGAATTTTTTGTTCTTTCTTTCCTGCATTTTCTCTTAATAAAAGGTCTGTGTTCAGAGAGACGAAAGGAATGCATTTGAAGTTGAACGGGTCTCCAACCCGACAGCTCAGATGGGTTTGAGTGGCCGTAAATAGAGGTTATTTTAACATTATGTCTGTGGGCCGAAAAATTCCGTGCCGAACAAAAATGGTCGTTGAGAGGAGTAACCGCTGTGTATCGCCACACTCTTGTTTAATATAGATACTTTAGTTTTCCCTAATAAATTTACCGACAAGTGATCAAAGCAGTCAATGGAAATAACAAAAGATGCAAATTTTCACCCGTCTTGTTTATCTCTTAGCCGACCGACCGAAAACAGTGGACAAAATGCGACGTCTCATGCACTTGTCACCTTGTCGGTTATTCTGTCAATGCGGTGCGCGCTACAGGCCAAATGGACGACAAGTGAAACAGATGACGGTCATTCTGTTGATTTAAACGTTAATCAGACGTCAAATTTGGACACAAATAGCTTATCTCGACCGTTTACTATATAATAACTTTAAGATGGGATTTAAAATATTAGATTCCTTGATATCCATCTCTCCACATCTCCCGAAACAGAAAAGATTTTTACCGACGAAAGCCTTCATTTCTCGGCGACGGGGGGGCAAGCGGTCACCGAAAGGGGGACAAATGCCCCCCTTGATCCCCCGCTAGCGCCGCCCCTGCCTTGCCGAAAGGCTCAACCCTTGTCATGGAAACCTTTGTGACAACCCTTTACCCTTGCCGACGACAAGGTTTCCAAAGCCTTTCAGACAAGATTTCTTTGCTATCTGGGAATGTTCTTTCACTATGGATGTCAGATATTTGGCGAACTATTTTCTACTCAATATCAAAAAATCACAAATACCAGTGATGAATACTACTGTCAAAAAGGTGTGATTCAGTCATTTGTATAAAATGTATACAAAGTGTTTTTTTAATTTGAATTACATTTCTCTTAATATAATTTTGCAAAGTTTTTGTTCTATATACTGCCAACAGATGGCGCCATCAGAAGCTAATCTAAAAATTCTCACATATTATGAACCACCTTCCCCACACAGGAAGGCATCACCACACCCAGGGGAAGCAGAGTCCTCACCCGCGCCCTTCAAGATTTCACCGCGCAGATCACCCTACCCCACCTTGTCTCGTATTATATCACATTTCGCACGTAGGGGCCGCCCCTCCCCATATCGTTTTAAGAAGTCTTTCTGTGAATCACCCTTCTTGTTGTGAAAATTGATATTTATATTTAAAAATAGCAATAGCAAAAATATTTGTTACTCAAAAAACCGTGGATTATACATCCCTATATTGAGTGTGATGTGTGAACTCACGTTCCGACATCTCCTTCTACAAACATACAAAAGAATTTTTGCTGGCGCCATCTGTTTACAGTATAAAGAACTAAACATTAAAACTTAATAGAAAGTGTGGACAAGTTTTATGGTTTGTTTACTTACATTAAAACATTGACTTTATCTGCTTGTTTGTTCGACTTCCGCTTTGAAGATTCCATTGACTTAGCATTACGACGGTAATACGTTGTACAGGCTTATGAACACTCCAGAAAACTCGTCCATATTAAAAAGAAATAATTTTTTATTTAAATTTGTTCGAACAATTTATTTATACTTAATAAGACTTTTTGAAAATTAAGTGATTGAAATAACAGTTATTTGAAATAGATATCTAAAAATAGCAATAGCAAAAATACTTGTTACTCAAAAAATCGTGGATGATAAGGGGTCTATTCTGGTACCCCCGGTTGGGTTGGGTTGGGAGACGTCACTTTTTCCTCACGTTAACAACGGGAAAAGTGACGTCTCCCAACCTAACCGGGGGTACCAGAATAGACCCGTACATCCCTACCCAAAAGACAAGTCCTAAGATCGCTCTAGTGCGACAAACTAGTATCTAATATTTTAACTGTAACTTAGACTGAATTTACATTTATAAACATTTGTTATTTGTTTACATCGTGTTTGAATAAATGGTTTTATGTCTGTTTTTAACTAGTATAATATAATACTCTAATATATAAGCTTACTGAAATGAAGTTTAATTGTTTGACTCGTAGTCTTTACTTAACATCATTCAGGCAGTTCAATTGGAAATACCCTTATCCTAAACAGCTTCAACCATCTCCTCCAGAAAAAGAAGGTATTGATTTCTTATTGTTATTAATAATTTTTATCAATGATTTTGTCAAAAAAGTATCGCTTGAGAGTTATTTTATTTGTGGAGAACTGCATGAGTTCTGTTGAAATTGTGTTTTAAAGAACAGCATACTTTCGGATTTTAATGTTCAGAATTATGAAAAAATAAGAAAACGTATCAATCATTTTTTCTTGCTTTCGTGAAATGTATCAGTTTATTTTGGATTCACCAAAATAAACTTTTTTTCATTAGAATACAATGCAAGAAAATTATAAACCCCTTTTTTGTGCGTATATGTGTATATTTTACTATACTCTCATCAAGAAATGACCACTATATTTTTAGAATAAGTTTTATCAAATGTTAATTTTGCATTTGATATCTAACTCTTTATACTTGTTTCAAAAGTTTAATTTTAAACTTTAAAAAATCATTTTCAGTTTGTTTCTTTCTTCTCCTTTTTTTCTAGTGCTATTTTTAATTATTATTTTTTTTCCTCCAGTTGCTTCACTGTCTTTATTTCAGATCAGCTAATGTTATATTTCAGGATATTTTATAAATTACATGTTTTACCGTCTAGAAGAGAGTCATAATTTATTACTGATTGTTTTTAATAGTGATAATATTTCTTGCTGATTGTGGTCTTCTAAAATATCAATTTTTTTTTAATAATGTTATATCTTAAATTGACATTTTGCATTTAATCACTTCACTTTCTGTGCTTAATACTTACCCACCTTCACTTTCCTTGCTTTATTTTGGTTAATATTAGATTAAAAGTCTTGAATCCAGTAGGAACAAGATTTTTGCAATGAAGATGTTGTAAAATCCATGATATTCTTAATACTCTTAGTAAATAGTTTTGATTTTAGCAAAGTTATGTATAGCTTTCAAATTATCATACAAAATGAAAAAAGCATCAATACATCAATGCATTCTATGGTGATTACACTTTTTTATTTATTTACTTAATTCTTAGCATAAACATTTAAATATGAAGTAAAACTCAGTTATTTCATTTGATGTGGGCTAATTTAGTTTGGTCTTGAAACTACTTGGAATATTGTGAAAGCTTTACTCAGGTGGTTCATAAGCTCAGAAACGAGCAGTACTGAAAAGTCTAAAATTTTTAAATTGTATTTTAGAAAATTATCAACAAATCTTTTTTTCAGTGCATGACTTTTATCAAAGGAAAATAGATATGTGTTGATCTTCTTGGCAGCAGGCCCGAGAAATCTGTGCAAACTTTTTTCCTCTCATACCTCTACTTCGAGACTTTCTTGGGGCGGGGGAAGTCGCTTATATGTGTGAGACCCAGGATTTTCTGGTTACCAGTTTTTCTCTTCCCCCAGATGACGCACAGTGGCCCTAATGAGAGGGAGTGTCTATTGTCAGAAAAGGATAATCTGCCACTGCCTCCCAGTGGCCATGTCTTAATAGCCTCCCCCCCCGAGTATAAAATACTACATAGAGAGAGCATTTCTTTGATAACAAAGCTACTGCGGGGGCCCATATGGGCAACTTTGAGAGGAGAACCGAGTGTTCAGGTTTACCATAGTTTGGCTCTCAATCATTAGTGTTGTGCGTTTTAACCCTGGAATGGTAACGTTGAGTCAAATTGACCCTTTTTCCCATTCAAAATGTGAAGTAATGTTACTGTTCCAGAGTTAAGCACTTGTCTGAACAATTACTAGAGGAAAAGTGACTTACTATATTAGTCCAGCAAAATAGAAGAAAACAGATACAAAAATTAGTGTAGAGTTAATTTTTTAATATGTTGTTCGGGTTGGTACCCTGACTGATTTCCACAGTTTTGCCGACAAAATTTTTTGCTGCCGCCGTCATCTTGAAAAAACTGCAAAATTTCCGGATTTTTTTTAGTTTTTGCAATAAAATTTTCATAAAATTAAATGTATTGAAAGGAATTTATCTTGAATATCGCTTTTAAATCATGGTAAAAAAAATTATATTTAAATAACTTGAGTCTTGATTTTTATCAGTATTAATTAATTATTGATAATATTATTAAATGGATTATCTTTAATCAAACAAAATATATTTAAGTAACGTTTTTATAAATTTAATGTTTTTAAGCTTGAAGGAAATAACAGTAAAGATAACTCATTTCTAAAATATAAAATAAAATACTGATACATTAAAACAATATAAATTTGTAACTGTAGTGTAGTCTGAAAGAAATATTACAAATTAAATCAATCTACAAAACAAAAATGTTTATTTTGCATAAGCAAATTACAAAACAATTACAAATTATTAGCAAGGTTACATGAAAAGTCTTAATGGTTATACATTTTTTTTCTTTTTTCAAAATAATTAAAGCAGTGATATACTAATAGGCATTATTTATTTTTTTAACTATAGCAGAAATTATGATGAACAACATTACAATACATATTGTTCTGTTTTTTTGTATTCCAACATTTTACTTTTCAATAAAAAAAACATTAATGAGTAAACATTATAGGACTAAAATTTTACTATTCATGCAGACAAAAGAAAATCACAAGTAATATCTTATCTAAAATAATATGTTGATTATTTATTATCTATTGTATTAAGTAAATTTGATGAAAATAAGTAACTAATGACCCTTAAACAGAATAGTTTTGGTGTTGATGCTTCTAGTTTTATTTTTGTTGTAATTGTTTTTCCCATAACTTTGTATGAATTACATGTTTAGGAAAGGTGAAATGCATTCATAAAAAGTATACCAATGAAATTAAGACAGATATATATGCTTCAATAAATTCTATTTTATGCAACAGTATATAATTTTCTTATATATAACAATGCAAGCATTAGTTAATTAAACTATTTTGAATCTCAAAATTAAACATTAAACACATTGACAGTAAATACAAACAAATCTATCCTATTAAAATTCGAAGGTAAACAAACGTATGTATGTATGTCCTTCTATCTTCTCACGAACCGCCGAACGAAGAAGCAAGCGGAAACTACCAAAAGATGGGGAATAATTCAAGGAATCCATTTCGGTCATTTAAATATCGAAATTTTAATTAGTGAAAAAGATATTAATTAAAAACTAATGTACAACAATACTTTTCATTGTTTCGGATACTTTATAACAATACTTTTCATTGTTACAGCGCAATTCAAAATTTATTTTATTGTTGAAGTCGTTTACTTTAAGGAACATTGTTGCAGCAACAATAAAAAAGTGACGCTGACAGAAATAAAAAAATGTATTGTTGAAAGTGTATAAATTCTTTTTTTTTTTATCCCGTGATATATATATAAGTCCAACAAAATCTTTTTGACGAAATTAAAACGGGTGTTTTGTTTCTGTAAAGTTATGTGCCGAAAGATATAGATTAGTTATGTTAGTGATTTTAATCATTATTCATTGATTTGATCAAGTTTAAATATTTATGGAAGCTTCTATTTTAAGCTGATATTTGGAAATTACTATTTTTGCTTTTTTCAATTCTCGCTTTTTCCGATGCCTAAAAGAAAAAGAGGAATTACAGGGGATGCTGCCAGTAAATGGGAGGCAATTAGAAAACGTGAAAGGAGAGTTGTTGAAATTAAAGAAGAAAGAAGCCGCCGATTGTCAACTATGGCACAACGTGGCCAGGACAGAAGAGTGGAAGAAACAGAAGAACAAAGAAATAGACGATTGGCAGTAATGGGACAACGTAGCCAGCAGAGAAGAGCCGAAGAAACAGAAGAACAAAGAAATAGCCAATTGGCAGTAATGGCACAACATGGCCAGGAGAGAAGAGCCAAAGAAACAGACGAACAAAGAAATAGTCGATGCTTGATATCTTTCGCGGTAATAGGAGAAAAGAACGAAAGCTCTAGAAGAATAAAAATAATAATTAGCAGTAATGGCACAACGTGGCCAGGAGAGAAGAGCCGAAGAAACAGAAGAACAAAGAAATAGCCGATTGGCAATAATGGCACAACGTGGCCAGGAGAGAAGAGCCGAAGGAACAGATGAACAAAGAAATAGCCGATTGTCAGCCATGGTACAACATGCAAGAGAACGCCATCTGAATGTTATTGAAGGACAAAATCAACATCAGATACAAACTTTTTATGCAGCTAGAACTGTTCTGAACTGAAGAACACAACTGTAGAGAAATGGACAATCTCTGTCTGAAATGTGAAGGGTTGTATTTCTGGGATGAAAAGAATACCAGAGGAATTTATACTCATTGTTGTCATAATGGAAATATAATTGAGCAGGCTTCAGTTTATCCAGTGGGAATGAAAGGCTTGATGGATGGCTCCGATGAATTATCAGTGCATTTCAAAATAACATAAGGTCGTACCAGTTCTTCAATGGGTGCACAGATTGTACCGTCTACAGGGAGAGGAGCGTATTGCTTCAGAATTCATGGCCAAATTTATCACAGGACCTCTCATTTACACCCAGATGAAGCAGGAGGTGAAAACACTAATACATCACACTTCAACAATATTATAATACACATTAGGCATGTGTTACGTGACCTCAGGTATTATTCGATTTATCCCGTGCAACGCCGGGCCATACAGCTAGTATATTCATAACATGCAATGGCCACAAAAATTGTGGACCTAGTCCATATTAAATAATTTTACTATTTAAATTTAATATGAAATGTAACTCCTTTTGGCAGTTTTAAATACTCATCAGTTTCTTTGATCTGACACATCCATTGGGTGTTAATTATTCACATTCAACGTAAACAACTGAAAATTGCATCTCATTATTTTATTCGTAATTCAAAGCCCATTTTGAAAACCATCCTTTGGTATTATTAATTAAAAGCGATTAAAAATTTGTTCTGTCACACATAAGATAAACTATAAAAATAAAACACATTGAACGCAAATTACGATTGACATTGAAAATTTTTTTAAAACATATATTAAAAAATTCGAAGATTAAATGCTTTTAAATAATTTGAAATCAATTAATGAAATAGTTTACAATTTCATTGATGGAAAGTATTATCTTATTTACTTAGATAAATAAAATAGTCATGCGAGATAAATAAAATAGTCACCGCAGGCATTAGGATAAAAACAAATGCAAGATTACAATTTTAAGATGATCAAACACCTTAAATGCAATTGATTATACTATATAAATTTTTCTAAATTTAGCTTTTATATTTTTCTGAAGAATTATAACAAGCTGAATTGGTTTTTTTCTTTATAAACCGTCACTTATAAAGTCCGAATTACAAACTGTGTATTCCAGAAAAACTGCCAATTTCAGAAAAAAAGATAGCCAAACTGCACCATTGTACAGAAACAAGCAAAACATTCGATTTAATTGCATTAGTGATTGATAGAACAAATCTGTCAATTTAGGTTTTTTTGTACTTATTACTTAAGTTATAGATAACACTATTTCCAGAAAGAAAAATCTTTACAAGCATTATACAAAGTAAAATAACAGTTATGTTGCAGCATGAGCACTGCACATTATGCATTCAAAATCATTTTAAAACAATTTTATGTATATTTATAAGAATAAAAATTATACAGATAAGTTACCAATGAAATTGATCTTTTTTTTTTACCACCTTTGACAAATCTTTCAGTAAACCCATAAGCACAGCATGAAACAACCATTTTTCGTGAAAAGTGACAGCTCAGCACGGAGGCAAGTAAGGCTTACTTCATAGGAATAACATTACGGCGGAGGTTTCCAGCAAACTTTGGCATGCACGTTTCTGCCAACGTTTGCATGCCTCAGTGTTGGAACACTCCTACAACCCTATTGGTGCTCTCTATCTGTTTTCTTTACTCTATGCTCCCCCCATGGGGCAGAAAGAGAAAGCAATCCCTTTGTCCAAACATGCCACTTTTAAGACCTGCTTGTTAGATGTGACAATTGTGTTAAACATAGTAATCTGAATGCCTGCAGACAAGAGGGTTAAACCAGATGTGTTTCCATCAGGGCAGCATGAAACTGAAACCAAAGAATAGTGAATCAGAGCAGGCAAAGAAAAACAGACCAAGATAATGAAATCAAGCCTTGGGTGGGTGGGAGGGAGGGGAAAAAAGGGGGCATCAGTTGCTGGTGTAAAACCAGAGTTGCAAAATTTTTAGCCCAGTCTTTGCTAAGCTCAAGGGGAGGAAATGTCTCTTTTTACTTTCCAATGTATCCCTCTTCTATGTACAATGAAAAAATTTTGTTGCTTTGCAGAGCTGTTTGGTGTGCAGACCTATCTAATGTCTTCTACTTGTTAGTTTATTTTCTTTCTTTGATATTATTTAAATTTTTTCTGTATTTGCTGAACATTGAATTTGCAGTAAATTCAAGAAATAAAATAAAAAATTAAGATTAGAAATTTTAAAAAATACAAATTTTCAAAAAAAATTTCAAGTGTGCTGCAACCCTAGTGGCAACTTGTCCATTGGCTTTACTTTTAAATTTTTAAAATAAACAGTGTAAAAGGGATATGAGAATTATAACAGCATTTTATTGAATTTAGTTTGTTATCTTCATTAATTTTTTTAATTGACTTCAATTCATAACAAAGAAATGAGGAGTATATTTTAGAAATTATTTTTAATCTGTTTTTAGATGAGGCAAAATGTTTTTAAAACATCTCATTGAAAATTGGCATTATTAACTACTGAAGATATAAAAACTACTGAGATTTAAGATCTCAAAGGTTCTACAATTAATAGAATTTTGTTAACAAGAGAGGGTTTATTTAACTGATAACCCCAAATCATCAAGCTTATTTTATTGGATAGCATTATTTGCAGGTACTGTACCTGTGGATAAAACATTATTTGTAGGTACAGTACTTGCAGATAAAACGATATTTGCAAGTACAATGTGCTAATGTCCGGTTCTTGCTTGATCACCCTAATTAAGTAGCATTGGCTGTGGTCAGTACTTAGGAGGGTGACGGCTTGAGGAGCACTGCGTGCTGTTGGCTTGCTTTTTGAGTTCTTGACTCATGGACTTGGTTTGTACCAGATCAAGTGGAATTAGTTTCAATGGGTAAAATATCTGCGGATAAAATGCTCTTACTGTTTAAAAATAAATAATGAGTTGTGAATTTTTACTCTAATCTTAACAATTTTAAAAAGATTTTTAAATATAATTCTAGACATTATTTCTCATTGCTGGACTTGCATGTTAAATCGTTTCCTCATTTATACAAATATTTTATAATTTGTTTGTAATCCACTGTTAAAAACTGAGGTAGAGTGATGCTGCTTATTATTGAATTCTAGCTATATTTGGATAATGGGATTAGCAGGTACTGTATCTTTGGATAAAACATTATTTTGTAAGTAGTGTACATTCTGTTCAATTTATTTTTCTTCTATGGGAGTAACTGCAGACGCCTCAAAGGAAATATTCATAGAATTTTAAATTTAAATTGCATGCAAGCATTGGGTAGCAGACTGGGAGTAAGAACACGGTTATTTAAAATATCCTTGAAAATTAACAAGGTTTAGAAGAAAAAGAGCAAAATCAAATAAAATATTGAATTTATAGACATAGGTTTTAAACATAGTTAGTGAAAATTCAAATTCTTAAACAGGTTGTTTAAGTAGCTGCGAGTACAAAAAACTCCTCTCAAATTGCTGTCTGGATTCGAACCCATGACCTTTCAGCTAGCAGTCAAATGCTTTATGACTATACCACTTGCCCATGGTAATTTAATTTCTTTCTTTGCCCTCTCACCGTTTGTTAAATTTTTTAACGACAGCTAATTTTGCATTTTCTTCAATATAGATTTACATTTTGTAAATGAGATTATAGCAGATTTAAACTATTGACTTTGGGGTTTCTGTCAACTGCAAAGAAAAGTTTAAAATTTCGTAAGACATCTTTCGGGTCTTTGGATCAGGATCGGAAATTTGGTTTTTATTGATAATTTGCCACTAATTTTATGACTGAAAAAAAATAGTAAATATATTTTCTCTACCAAATTCAATCAAATGAATTAGAAATCAGCTCTCAGAAACAAATTAAATGTGAAATGAAAGCGTTGCATGTCTCCGATGAGATACTGAAAATTCGCACAAAGTAGCATTAATATTTCTTTTAATAATGTCATAAACACAAAAAGAACGTTTCAACTACAAGAACATTTTAAAATTCCTTCAGAAGCATATTGAATTTGATAAAACTTGCAAATAATCCGTAGGTACAGTATACCTGCAAATAACGTTTCAACCGTAGGTACAGTATACCTGCAAATATCGTTTTATTCATAGGTACAGTACCTGCAAATAATCTCTTCCTATTTTATTTTGCAGTCACATTTATTGTGCACATTTATAATTTATCTGTATGGTATTAAAAATATTTTTTATTTAATTTCAGTATTTCTATTTCCTTTTCAGTTATTGACCTTAACAACACTGTGAAAGTAGAAAATCCTCTTAGTGAAAATGACAAATTCAATAATGAATACATTAACAGAAACCCTCGTAACTTAGAACAAATGTTGCTGGAGATCAAACCTAATGGATTTCCTCTTGATGCTCCTGATCGAGTATTTTGGAACAAGTATGTGTGGTATAATTGTTCTAAATTATCCTTTGGTGTTGGAAAAATGCTTGCATTAACAACTATGTTTATGCTTATTAATCGATATAAGAGATGTAGTAAACAAGTTAATTAAGTGTTTTTCTGTTATCTTGACAACAGTCAAGATCTGGTAACTGTTCTGGAGGAAAACAATATTATTATTTTCACAATTTTATGACTGTGGCTGTGTTTGGCAACTGTCGATCCTATTGAAAAGTGGCATTTAACACCAAATTTTATTCTTAACAACTACTGCTGAAAATCTAATGGAAAAGTTCTACTAATTTATAAAAGAAAGCTTCCAAATGTTTTGAAAAAAAATAATTATTTAAAAAAATAAAAATTTTAATAGACCACGTTTTTAAAACGGACTAAAAAGTATAAAATAATTTCTTCTAGCCCCATACAGATTTATAAGCCCATACAGATTCAAAACGAAAAACGTGGGGCGCATGTAATAGATAATTGATGCATAAATAGTTTATTTCAGTCACTAACAATTTTATTGCAATGGAAATTATATGAACTGTTGTGTGAGTTTTCTCAACGACAGCTACTCCCTACACTCCTTACTATTAAATATTGCATGCGCCCCACGTTTTTCGTTTTAAATCTGTATGGGGTTATAAATATGTATGGGGCTAGAAGAAATTATTTTATACTTTTTAGTCCGTTTTAAAAACGTGGTCTATTAAAAATTTTATTTTTTTAAATAATTATTTTCTGCTTTTTAGTCATCTGTGTGTGAAATTTTGCAATCGATTTTAAACATTTTGATGAGATTATGACGGAGACATGTGGCAAATTTCAGGTTTATTTCAGTTTCTCTTCACCTTAGTATAAATAGAAAATTGTTATTTTCCTGAAAAAGTAAATTATGTGACGCAGAGACCTTTGAGATATAATGAAAAACGTACTGCGCATGCGCAAAGATACGGCTAAAATATGAGGTGCTTTGATGGTCCCATGGGCCATCCTTATATCTAAGAACCAAGTCTGTAATGTTAATAGTTTTCGAGATATAATGAAAAACGTACTGCGCATGCGCAAAGATATGACTAAAATATAGGGGTGCTTCGATGATACCATGGGTCATCCATATACCCAAGAACCAAATCTGTAATGTTAATAGTTTTCGAGATATAATGAAAAACGTCCTGCGCATGCGCAAAGATATGGCTAAAATATGGGGGTGCTTCGAAGATCCCATGGTCCATCCATATACCCAAGAACCAAGTCTGTAATGTTAATAGTTTTCGAGATATAATGAAAAACATACTGCAGATGCGTCATGCAAAATATGAAATGACAGACAAACTGACGGACAGACAGACAAGAAAGCGAATTAATGATGCATTGTCATCTAGTTCTGAACTATGTTTAAAGTTTCAAGTCTCCAGCTCATCGGGAAGTTAGTTTAAAATCGATCGCAAGATTTGTACCGAACAGACAGACAGACAAAAAAGCGAGTTAATAAAAACGTGGTAAAAAAAAAAGATTTGTATTTGTAGTCTGACTTGATTTATTGAATCTTGTGTTGTAATTAATGTATGTCAATTAATCAAAGTCTCTTTCTAGTGCCGCATGTATAATTTTCTTTTTGTTTCTTCAGCACCATTTCTGCCAAATAACTGTTTTTTCGTGGAGTACTTCGTAATATCAATAGTTTTCTTTTGAATACCATCCAGTTTTATTTATTATTATTTATCTTTGTTTTTAGATTGCATTTCGAAAGGAGTGCAAAGCATACTGCAGCAAAAGTTGTTCACAATAGTGGTCGCACTATCATCTCAGCTTCTACACAAGAATGGGCAATTAGAAAACACCTTAAAAGGTGTGTTATTCCTTAGAGTTCTCAACCATCCTTTTTTTATATTATCACCAATTTTCAAATTGTAACAGTTACAACATACGAATGTCATTTGAATTTTGAGGGTGAATTGCGAGTAAGAAAAATCACGAATATGCAGATGAAACATAGATTTTAGTTTTATAGAATGATTAGGCATTATCAAAGACTCATTTAAAATTTGATAAAACTAGTTTCATTACTTGCTATTTTTTGTTTTTACAAGTTCATTTAATTTATGAATATAAAGTTGAATTTATGTATGCATGTTTTATTTGTACCTATAAAAATTTATCATGGAAAGATTATTTAATTATACAGATCCATAAGACTTTCAATGCACAAGGAATCATTATTTTAACTTATTAACCTTTTTTTACATAAATTTTGTTTTAATACTTGTTTTCCCAAAGTGCAATTTGTAACTATTGAAGAAGCATGTTTTTTTTAAATTTAAATAGTTGAGTTTCAATTATTCTTACAGTTTTTTTTTTTTTTTTTTACAAATTCCAATGTTTTGTTGAAAAAGAAAAAAGTCACACCTTAAAAATGTTTAAATATATATTTGTTAATTATTATTATTATTTTCTAGCTGTATTTTCTAAATATTTCATTTTATTTTCTTTCTTTATTTTCATATTTAATTTTACCTCTATTGCATCAGTTTTGTTGATCTGATGTTTGTTCCAAGAAACAGGAATATTTAAGTATCAATTTATAGAAGTATTATTTAGTAATTATAAATTCTTTATACAAAGTTCTAAAATTCAGCACGATTTATTTCTCAAGTTTTTGTGTAGACCAGGGCTATCAAACTCAAATGCTAGTACATGCCAAATAAACCAGGTTAAGTTTATGTGGGCCGCAAAGAAAAAAAAACCCTTCAATTTTTATAAAAATGCAGGTTTATTTTTAAAAAATAAACCTACATTATATAACAAAAAGAACAAGAAGCATGATCAAGTTAATGTCTTCATCTCGGTCCTTGGCATCTTTTCTACTTCAAGAGATATCTTGTCTGCAGTGATTAATTTTAAAATCAATCCAATGTGAATGTCAGTAATTCTGGATCTTAGGGCGACTTAGTTCCCTTCATAAGTGATAATAATTGCCAATAAGTACACTCAAACAGAGAAATAATTTAATATGCCAATTTTCAAGCATTTTCAAACCTGGCTAGCAAATATTTGTAAAATTCAGGCTTCCCACTTTCACTGAATGTTGCCTTCAAATCTGCACAGAATTCTATCTCGATTACCTCAATCGATGTGTTACGACTAGTAATCGGTCATTAGAGATTGTTGTGATTCATTATTAACTAATTTATGTATAATTATGACTTTTAAAAATTAAACTATGAAATTTTTATTAAAAATTTCAAGCTGTTATGTTTTCTGGACCATGAGTTTGACACCCTTGGTTTAGATTGTGAATTCAGTTTCACATCTGAAAAGCAATTCCAAATTGGTCTCTGTTTAAATTGTCTATTAATTTTAATTTGAATGGATAATAAATATATATTTATGGCTGATAAAAGTATCATTTTATTTTTGAGTCGCAATATATTTTATTCCATTTCAGAGCAAATGTTTTTTATTTTTTTTTATTTTGAGAGAGATGTGTTTTCAAACTTTGTCTATTTTTACTCCTAAAACTGTAGCATACATTGTTTTCACTTGTCTGTGGCTGATTTAATACTCTAGACACCACATCCAAAAGGGAGTGGGATTTTAATTTATTTATGTTCTTATTTATCCATTATCTTTATTTTATTATTAATGCAAATTTGTCAGTGAATTTTGCTACATATAATTCATGGTGTATAGAGAAAGAAAGAGAAACAGTATATATTTGATTAAAATTTGTAGGATCTCCAAGTTCTTCATTTTTAACTGCCACCCATACATTTACTCTTTACAAAACTGGAAGCCAAAATTGTATATATATTTTTTGTTGTTGTTTTTAGAACAACTCTTATTTTAGTACCCTGCAAATAATAACCAATCATCTTATAGACACATTCAATCAGAAATATGTACTTGCAGTCATATGGCAGTTAATGTTTAAAGACCTTTCTCGGGTTAAGGTGCTTTCAGAGTTTTAACTCCCCCCCCCAAAAAAAAATAATAAATCTATAATGTATATACATATTTTAGTTCCTGGACTTTTTAACTATTTTTTAAAATATTGAACTTTTAATCCATTAACATCCACCATTCTTACATTTTTAGTAAACAGAGCACAATGGGTTCTATTGTGTTAAATGTAACCCCAAAAAATCTTTCTCTCAATTATTGGTGAAATGGGTATTTTTTATATTTCTAACCTTATATACTCTTATACTTGATAATTGTTTATTTTCTTTTTAGAATTAAATTTAAAAGGAACTTATCCGTTCTTTTGAGACAACAGCTTAGAAATTCATGATGTATTTTCTGTATGATTAAACTGTCTTAAAGTTATTTTTTTAAATTTGATCTCTCATACTCATACAGTATCATTTGTTGGAATTGTAAACTTGCAATGCATGTGCAATGATCATTTTTGCTAATTGTATTCTGTATATTTTCCAGCACCATTGACAAAACTGCAGTTTATAATATTGCACGTATTTTAGCTCAGAGGTGCTTAGAAAGTGGAATATACTTTGTAAGCAAAGAATTTAGTGCACAGGAGTTGCAAACAAATAAGGTAATTGTTTTGCTTGGTCCGACATCATTTCTTATGCGTTTTTGTTCATTTGTTTGCTATAATTTAATCAATGTTTACTATAAATTTATTTTTATTGTGGTATTTAAAAGCATTTCTTTAGATTATTGTACACTATCTTAAGAAATATCTGGATTTGAATAATACAGGGTGGTCATAAATTATTAGATCCACTTCAAAAATTAATTAAAATCCATATAATGTAGCAACTTTTTTTTTTTAAATGAGAGAGTAGATCAAAAAGTTTTTTTCAGATACTGTTTAGTGCACCATTACAGCACACTAAATCTGTGCAATAGAACACAAGGGTCAACATGGCTACCGTGCAGCAGAAAGCAAGTTAATATTGGTATGAGCATTTAAGGAGTGAAAGTCTCCCTCGCTGATGCACATTTCCTGTTTCCTTTAATTTCTCTTACCAACTCTTCATGAAATTCTTACTTGTAGACTGACAATTTCAGTACTCTAACCGCATAATTCTTTGAACTGTTACAGTTGATTTGCTTTCATGGAACCAGAGACATGCTTTCTGCTGCCATTTTGACATTTGTGTTGGATTGTGTAGATTTTGTGTGCCGTAACAGCGTGTCACCTATGTGGAAAAATACATTTTAGGCCCACTATCTCATTAAAAAAAAGAAAACAAAGTTGGCATAGTATAGGGTTATTTTTATTAATTTTTGAAATGGGTCCAATAATTTATGACCATCCTGTATATTCTTTAACGCATACATTTAGTTTATCAAGTGAATCAGAGTAATAATTTTTCTAATCCTCAGGTGATATATAAGATTTTTCAACAGGTAGCCATATCCTACTAAGTGCTTCTTGAAGTGGCCAATAATAGGTACAGCTAAGGAATGGGGCAATGAATAAAAAGTAACCAGATTATAGAAGTGGAAAATTTTTACGAATACGATTCATTTGTATATTCTTTTTAACTTTAGAAATCAGTATGACCAAGTATCTTATTAATGAATAAACACACAAAAATGAAAGTTTTCCATAGCCAAAATGTCTGCCAAATGTACCAAGTATGGCAATTTTAAGCTGTGAGGCACAGCTTAGCCAAAAATTGGTCCTTGTGCTACTAAATACCATGCTATTACTACTTTATGTTGTGAAGCAAGATCGTATGTTTTGTAACATAAGGTTACTGTCCTTGGTACAGGCATGATGACTGTTGCACTTTAGAAAAGACTTTCTCCCAACATTCATACTTACCAACAATTATGGTGAAGCTTGCATGAAAGTTCCAAAAGTTGGAGCAACTTTTTGTGTTTTGTTCAAAATTTTTCAAGTGAGCAATGAAATAAACCTTTATTTTATGGATCAATGGCTTAAGGAATTTTAAGTGCATGGTGACCAGTTAATGGATATAGAAAAATACAAAATCCAGAGAAAGATTTAATAATAATAAATTATAATAATTGCTGTAGCTTAGTGATTAATATTTTTTAATTACAGGTCCAACTTCTATTGAAAACATTAGAAGAGAATGGTCTAAAAACAGAAGAACTTAGTGCAATTAGACCAAAAGATCAACATTATCTTTGATTTGCATTATGAAATTCTAGCAACTATGTAAATACCGTCTACTATATGATGCTTATATCAAATAAAATCAGAAAGTCATTTGGGAAGGAATTTTTTTATTGAAATAAACATAAATGCACCAGCACTTTTGCTCAAAAAATAACAAATTTGACCTATCATCAGGTAATATAAAAAATACCCTGAATCATTAACATAACTAAAAATGTACAAAGTAAGCATGAAAAATTTTTTACACATTGCCCTTAGGAGATCAACAATACATAAATCTTAATTGAATATAACAAAATTCAGCAGTAAAAAATTTTTAAGTAATAGTTTCCAAGATTTTTAATATTAAGTAAAAATTTTGTAAAAGATACATGCATGATAGTATCAAATGACTTTTCTTTTACCAATTTTAAACATTTAATTATAAAAGCAATTTCATATTTCTAGAAATACAATATTTATCTATAAATATTAGTTATTAAATTAATTGAATAATTTTTTTAAGAAAAATGAATATTTAGCTCAATTTGTATATTAAAATTCACAAACATGTTATAAAATGAAAGTAATCATTTTCTTGTTTTATACTGGTACAATTTGTGATGATATGAACAGTAATAGTTTCAATGAAATAAATTTTTAAAGATCAATTAAAAATGAACTCTAGTTCATAGATAAAATTCAAAAAGTTAAGAGTTACAATATGAATCGTATGATTGTGATGTCTAAGCAATAATAATAAAAATGTTATAATAAATATTCATTTCAGTATTATCAAAAATTCAACCATTTATAATAATCTACAGAAGTAAGAATTATAAAATATTTCATCTGAAGCTCTAGATAACATATGAAGGGAAAAAATGTATAAACACAATTTTTACTCCAAATATCTACAAAATCATATACAAATAATATATATTAATTCATGAAAAACAGATAATATATATTAATTCATGAAAACTAAACACCTTATTTTGAACAAGATTCTTTAGTTAAAAAGTTGTTAATTATTGGTGCAACTCTTTCAGGATTATTTAAGTGTACGAAATGATTTCCTTCAACATGTTCCAAAGTAAAACCTGGTACATTTTTAGCATAAAAGTCAAGAAACCTTTGCATAATTTCAGGTTCTTCTGGTTGATAGTATGCTGATGTTTGATTTGCAAGTATAATTAATAATTCACAACGCAAATAAGACATGAACTGTTCATAAGTAGTATGGCTTCTCATGCTGATTAATTCCAGTGGCTTGAATCTTAAATCACGAGTGAAAACAACACCTTTTCCACAGTCAGACGGTTTAGAACCACGATTCAACAAAATTCTTGCCCCTTCTTCACTGATTTCATTATGTGTGCCTTTTATCAATCTGGTGACTGCAGATTCTGGTGTATATACAGGAGGGACCGCAGTTAACACTTTTTTCTCCAACTTCATAAATCTATTTATAGCATTAACTTTGATGTCTAGGACTACATCCAGTGGTGATGACATTGGTTTTGCAACATCAAGTAGTGCAACCTTTTTCACTAAATCAGGGAAAATTGCTGAAAATAACAAAGCAAATATTCCACCTAAACTGTGACCTACTATATGAAACTTTTCCCATCCAAGATATTCAACTACTTTTTTAAAATCTATTACCATGCTAATATCTGAATACAAAGCACCAGCTGGTAAATGTGAAGATCTACCATGACCAGGTGCATCAATGGCTACAAAATAAAACTGATTAGAAAGTAAAGGTATCAGTCTATCAAAAGTTCCACAGTTATCCAACCAACCATGAAAGGCTAAAACGGGAAATGCTCTTTCATCTCCCCAAGCTTTTGCAGCCACTTTCCCATAAGGCAGAGGAATTTCTATTTCTTTGACATCATTCACATTATGAACTGAAAAATTTCTGCTGTTAAGAAAACCTCTTTGATACCTAGAGGGAATTTAAAAAAAAAATTATTGAATGCAAGTAATGAATTAAAATAAATTCATAAACTTGCTCACTAAAATACAAAAACATTTTAAAATTTGATGGTTATAATTGTACACTACCAAAGGAAAAACTAATCTTTTAGACATCAAGAAATTAATTTTTTATTTCATTTTCATTCAACCAGTGTTTCTAAATATGAATTGGGAGGCTTCATCCCTTCCTACTGGCCAACTTCATGATTATCATTTCATTGCATACTTCATGAAAAGAAGATAATATTAAAGTATCAATGAAGGATGGTCCAATAATAGCAATTGTCTTCACTTATGGAACAACTTTAGAGTAATATTAAGATCCAAATGAATTTTTTAAAATGCCTTCCCAATAATGCATTAGTTAACTTTTCTTTTGTCTATGAAATTGGCATTACTTGGTGAAAATCACTTCTAGTACACAAGTTTTATCCTTTCATGGTTAATCAGTAACATAATCATTACATGTTTCATTAAAGATATAAATTAATTGTAAAATCATACATACTTTTTGAAGACTTTAAAAATGTTTATTTATTTATTTCATTTCAAGACTGTTATTCAAGCATGTGCCAGCAATATTTCTTGGAAAATTCAATTATTTATGCACTGTTTTACTACACAGGACAACTACTACAGTTCAAGCTTATCATGCAATTCTTTTATAAAGGAAACAAATCTTTTAAAAGGCAAAGTGATTTGGATTTTTTTTTCTTGATATAATAATAAAAGTGCATTATGAAGCAACATTTTAATTGGTTGGGAAGCATGCAAATAGAGGGGGGGGAGTCTTGTCATTTTACAAATGAATGGAAAGAATTTTACTCTCTATACTTGTCAAAAAAATATAAATTTTTCTCCTCAGTTTCATTTTTAACAACCAAGAGATTGTAGTTACCTATTATATACATGGTGGCTCTGCAAGGAACAGATGTTTTTCAGAGAAGCATTGCTTCATTGATTTTTTTTTTAATAATATCCTACTTGTGAAATCCAATGTTTGTGTGTGTGTGTGCGATGTCCAGACGAATCTATCACACTTACAGCCATGAAATTTGGCACACAGGTAGTCATAATGATGACTCAAAGCCGGAATTTTAAAATTTAATCTAGAAAATTTTTTATTTAATGTTTTGTGTTGTTTTCAGTCATTTTTGGTACGTTTACGGCTGTAGTATCTTTCCTAATGATCGTTGAAAAACAACCATGCATCATCAAATAGAACAAACAATTTTCACTCTAATGAAGTTTGTTTTGAATGTCTAATTTAATTTCCTGAAATTTGAGCAATTTTTAAAAAATAGTCGAGTTTCGATAAAATTCGGCGGTTTGCGTGAAACGTTCTGGAACTTTTTTTTCATCCAAGGCCATGTTCGAAAAATAGCACCGGGAGGAGGGGGGGGAGGAAGGTGGATTTATGATAAGAGGGAAAAACTGAATATTGTATTGCATCAGCCTAAATGAATTATTATTCCATTTTAATGGTTGCTGGCGCCATGAGTAAGAAAGTAAGTTGTTACACGATTGGATGTGTACATTTTGTTCCCTTTCTGGTCAGAGTCCTTCCCTACGATTCTGGTTAGGTTATTTGCTAGATTTAGTATATTTGTTTCGATACTTTTGTTTTGATTTCATAATTTTATTTTGAGTTATCTTTCCTAATGATCGTTGAAAAACAATCAATGCACCATCGAAAAGAACAAACAAATTTTCGTTCTAATGAAGTTTGTTTCGAATTTCCAACATAATTTACTGAATTTTGAGACATTTTTAAATAATAGTCACTTTTATGGTAATTTTTGATAAGGGTTTCTTGAAATTCTCGCATCTGACGTTCTAACAACTCCATTATTTTCATTTTTTTTTTCAGCTTATAACTGAAACGTTTCTGTCGGATTTAAAACACGAACAGTTAAAATATCTTATCCCATTTTGTTTTAATTAATTTTTCCCTGATCACTTCAAACAGTTTTTTTACTAGCGAGATTGACAGCAAGAGTTTCTCCAGATGATCCCAGAATGCATTGTTGCTCCCTTGCAGGAGGCAACGTAATATGCTTTCATTCCCTGCCATTCATTCATTGCATTTCTATAATCCGATTCCTTCCGGTTACGTCATTACATTCTCGTCATTGTCGAGAGGAAAAATAAGCGGGAAACTCAATAATGTGTATCTTTTGTTTTCAAAACTTTTTCCAGTCGTGGGCATTTTTCCCCCATTTTGTCGAAGTCCTTATTCCTCGGGCAACACCGTGCGCATACTGCTAGTTTATTACTAAAGAAAGACTCAGAATAATGTCATTTTCAAATAATAAGTGGAAAATATCATTCAAGAGATGGCCATTTTAACAAATATTTTGGAGTTGTTCTTGTAAATTTGTTTCCACTCTTCATATTTTTTCAATTTGATCTTGTATAGAGGTCTATAATTAATCTATGATTCCAAGTAATACTAAAGATAAAAAAAATTATACAAGGAAAAGTCCATGTACTATTGACACTATAAGAAATTGCACAATTAGAGATGTAACAAATATTCAGCCCTTTTGCCGAATATATTCAGGATAATTTTTTAAAATGTGCTTTGAATATACATTTAACAAAGAATTTTTCAGAATTACATTTCAGTGCATTTATTATTAAAAAATATAACATTTATCCAATTTTAAGTTGCATAGTACGCAAGTGTGTTTAATAATGTAGCATATCATTTACAGAAATCTGTTCCTTATAGTTTCATATATATTGCCAGGTTCAGAAAATAAATGGTTACTATAATGTTTTTAGGTGCTGAAAGATATTTTCTAGCTAAATTGTGAATCTTGGAAATTTTATGAACTTTTTCTCACCAATTAAATGGACACTCCTTCCTACTTATAAGAAGTTTTTTTACCAAAATAGGAATTTTCTTTAGTAATTTTAATTTGACCATTCAATTTTCTTTTGTGTTTGTCAATTTTGAAAATTTTTTAAAATTTGAAGCAATCTCAAAATGATGATTGTTTCTCATTTCTTATTATTGGTAATAAGGTATTTAAAATTTTACAAATATACATAAAGGTATTAACATTTCTTTAATTATATAAATAATGAAAAATCAGTTTCATTTAATCTTAAATTTTTTATTTTTTTAAAATTAATTTTTTTTTAAATTTGAAAAATATTTCATTTACAATCAAAAGTGAAATGTTTTAAAAAATTTGGTATTCAACTTCTGAATATTTGGTATTCGGCCAAATCACTATCCGTTACATCCCTAAGCACAATTAGGGTTAGGTTAGGTTAGGTTATATTATATTAATGTCCCATTTTGAAGCAACACGAGGGCTATTTATGGACGGACCTCGTAATTTTGAACTGCGGTCAGATGACAAGGACGACACCTGAGCTGGCACCCCCCTCTCCAAACTTCCGCGCCACACCAACGGGAGGACGTTTGGCCACTACGTATGATTTAGCGTGCAACAGGCCCCATACATGGTGGATCTTCAGTGGAATCGGGTTTCGAACCTGCGACCCTGAGGTCGAGACCTTACCACTAGGCCACCGCGGCCCTATGCACAATTAGGGAATGCAACTGAAACAACACTGATGGAAGTTCTTGCCATATGATCAGTGGTCCAATCTTGTTGAAACTATACTTTCTCTTTCTGATTCCTCGCCTCTGAAATTCTAGTTTGAAAAATGTTTTAAGTTGAGAACTGAACTTAGTTGGTTACTATAGTGCTATTTTCTTTGAAGAAAAATGACCCTTAAACCCCACCCATGTCAATACCACACCATACCATTACTTTAAAACTGTAAATTAGTTTCTGTTGAATTCCAATCAAAACCATCTGAGAATGGACTTTTGGCTGGGGATCTCATCATGTTTGATGCCAATTAGTAATAGATGAGATACCAATTTTAACAAATGCTTCAAGTTCACATTGGCATGATGGATACTAAATGGCATTATATGTGGAGTAGGTAGACACCTGACATAGGCTTCCTCTCCTCCTACTAGCAGAGTACTATTTGTTTCCCAACAAACTTGCACAAGATTAAATAGATATCCAGCAGTGACATCATTAAAAACTATTTTATTTTGGTATCGTAAGAGGATAATTACGGGTACTACATTCTATGGCGGAAGAGGCAAAAAATTTACAGCCACTCAATCAGCAGTCTCGAAAATTCCCTCAGCCACAGTAACCAAAACATTTATCTCTACTGGTTAGCCAGTAAGAAGAAATAAATACTCCACATTGGCAAAATCAAAAACTCATTGAAATAATTTAGACTACTAACTGAGGGAGTATGTCGATTTTAAATGTAATGTTCATAAGGCTCATAGAACACAATTTTAGTATCGAACAGTTATGTTGATGAAAGATTATTATTATGTTGATGAGGAAATGAAAGATTTTATCTTATATATTTACATACCATTAAATAAAGATGCAGCTACATATTTTGAATGATTAGTTAAGATAACAAAACAGTACTTTCAAAAACTCAACTTTCACAGTACCTTCATTCATGTTCAATGTTTTTAAACAAAAAGTTTTTTAAAAATCATTTTAACTTAAAATATTTTATTAAAAGTTGTCGTGATGGGTGCTTTTTAAAAATCATTTTAACTTAAAATATTTTATTAAAAGTTGTTGAGTAACACTGAATTATTTTAATTTACCATTAATGTTATATTTCAAAAATTTATTATAATAAAATTCTTCATATGAAAATGGAATCGAAATGAAATATTTTAAGAAGCTTAGATCTAAAACAGTTTGATAAAACATACAAAGTGTTAAATTTTTATGAGCAATGATATGTTAGCTAACTTTATGGGTATGTTTTCAGAAGCCAAAATATGCCAAGTACAAAAAAAAAAAACTGAGGATAAGCTATATTTAACCATACAGCAATGATGAAAGTTGTCATTTGTTTAAATACTTTCATATGGCATTAAAAAAAAAGAAGAGTAAATGAGTACAGAAATCTATTAAATTGTACTATTCATTCAGTTCAACCTTTAAATTGGTGCTGCATTAAATGTTACCAGTTGCTGCAATTTTTCAAATAAATAAAAGGCATAAGAATGCACAATTCAATTAATTCATCAAGAAGAAAAACAGTAGGCTTGTACTAAGTTCTCAATTTGTAATAATCAAGTTTTAAGCTAGGATCAGGAATGGCGCTCGAGTTTGCCCGACGGAGGGGACGAGCGTAATGAAATTGGTCTCAAATTTTCGCCAGATTATTATTTATCAACCACATTTGAATCCCCCGTACAAAAATTTTTCCCCGATGTGGGGGCCATGGCCCCCCGGTCCCCTCTCTGGCGCCACCCCTGACTAGGATAGGCACCTACTATTTTGTCATCCTCATTCAAATTTAAAACATGCCTGAAACCAACGAAGGGAGGCTGGTATAGCATGCTCTTATACTCAATTCTAGATTTATCGAACAGCTTGATAAAAGAAAGACTTGTACTGTTCTTCTTCTTACCGATTCAATTAATCTTTAACTCTCTAAAATAATGATTACTAGATTTTTAAATGATACTAACAAATCAAAACTTTTTTCCTGTTTTATATTCTTGAAAATATTATTCGCCATGGAAAGCACACTTCTGTTAGGTCGCATCATTTTCGCCTGTAGAATGAACAGATTTAAAGGAAATTTTACTGAAGTAAAATTTTAAAAGGATATAAACACGGACTTATTTATTGCGGCTGTTTTCCGTCTGATTTCATCATTACACTCCACTCCAGATCCAGACGGGAAAACGTAAACATTAACTCCATACTTTTCTTTTTGTCGCGGTTTTTGTTTTTCGCCTACCATTTTCACATATTTCAATGATTTTCGGAATTGTTGCTAAATTTAAAAATTTCCTATTTTTTTTATTTTGAATACTAAAAATTTACTAGATCGTCAATTTTTTAATTATTGTTAATTTTCATTTCAACTAATGGATCTGAAACAAGAAAAATTTTAGAAAATAGAGACGTACATTAAGAAAACTTAATTATTTTCATAAGTTTATTTTAACTTTTTGTAGAACAGGAATGTGGAAACTAAGAAAAACGTTTTGCTCCAGACCATGATTTAGCACTACTCTTTGTTTTCTGGAAATTTCGATCTATAACCGTCACTGTAATTCTTCAGCACCGCCATTGCGTGAGAGCATCTTATAGCGTTCTGTGAAAATTACTAGTTTTGGATTCAATTTAATCGCATAATCATGATGCAAATGGGCCCATCACCGATTTTAGTTCTCAGTCAGAACACTACTAGAGAATCGGGTCGCAAAGTACAGATCCAAAATGTACATTCAGCAAAATCGGTTTCAGATGTCATCCGCACGTGCCTCGGCCCCAGAGCGATGCTGAAAATGTTGTTGGATCCTATGGGAGGTGTGGTTCTGACCAACGATGGAAACTGCATCTTACGAGAAATCACAGCTCAAAACCCTGCTGCAAAAACAATGATTGAAATCAGCCGTACTCAAGATGAAGAGGTAGGTGATGGTACAACATCCGTAATTGTCTTAGCCGGCGAATTGCTCCAGAAATCATTACCATTTTTGGAGGAGAATGTTCACCCTACTGTTATAATTAATGGATACCGTATGGCACTGGAAGATGCTATAAACATTCTTCATACTCAAATTTCTGTCCCTGTCGATGTTGATAATACAGATGATATGTTGAAAATCATTATGGGTTGTCTGAAAACGAAAGTAATGGGAAATTGGGGCGAGAAAGCATGTCAAATCGCACTGGACGCTGTTAGGACAGTGCAGTTTGACAATAGTGGTCGCACTGAAGTTGATATCAAGCGCTATGCAAAAGTTGAAAAAATCCCTGGAGGTAGCATTGAAGATTCTAAAGTTTTGGATGGTGTTATGATAAATAAAGATGTCACCCATGCTAAAATGCGAAGGTACATTAAAAATCCTCGAATCATGTTGCTGGATTGCAATCTGGAATACAAAAAGGGAGAGAGTATGACAGAAATTGAAATTTCCAAGGAAGAAGATTTTACAAAGATCTTGCAGTTGGAAGAGAAGTACATTCAAGATATGTGTGCTGATGTTATTAAGTTTAAACCAGATGTTGTCTTTACTGAGAAAGGTGTCAGTGACCTCGCTCAGCATTATTTAGTGAAAGCTAACATCACTGCCATAAGGAGAGTTAGAAAAACTGATAACAATAGGATTGCACGTGCTTGTGGTGCTACAATTGTTAGTAGAGTTGATGAATTAAAGGAAGAAGATATTGGCACTAAAGCAGGTCTATTTAAAATTGAAAAGATTGGTGATGAATATTTCTGTTTTGTTGTAGAATGCGAAAACCCTAAAGCTTGCACAATTCTTTTGCGTGGTGCTAGCAAGGACATCCTTGCAGGAATCGAGCGTAGTCTTCAAGATGCTATGTGTGTAGCCCGAAATGTTCTTTTGGATCCCTATCTTGTGCCAGGTGGTGGAGCTGTTGAAATGGCTGTGAGCCAGAAGTTAATGGAAAAATCAAAAACCTTGACCGGAATCACTCAAAAACCATATGCAGCTGTAGGAACGGCTCTCGAAGTGATTCCTCGCACTTTGATTCAAAATTGTGGTGGAGATATCATTAGATCGCTTACTGCTCTTCGTGCTAAACATGCAACTCCAGGCAACATTACTTGGGGTATTGATGGAACAACTGGCCAGTTAGTGGATATGAAGACTTATGGTATTTGGGAACCACTGGCTGTGAAACTGCAAACTTACAAAACTGCAGTTGAAACTGCAATTATGTTATTACGCATTGATGATATTTTGTCTGGAATTAAGAAGAAGGAAGATAGCCCTCAAATTAGTCACAGTCAACAACCATCTGAAGAAGTTATGAAGGAATAAATAAGAAGTCTATTGTTTTTATTTTAAGTTTGCTTTTGCAAAATTGTTTTTGATTAACTATTCCTATCATTATCATCTCAATGTTCACTCCATCAGAGGCATTGTAAGAAAGATGGATGGATACTTAACTGTGATGTAATGCTTCTTATTTTCTTAAACTTTCACTAATAGTACTAATTGTATTTGATATTCAAAAGCTGGTGGTAGATTACGTCGAAGGAAAATGGAATGATCAAATAATGTTAACTGATCTGATGAGATCTGTGCTGAGCACTGTTTACACTATTTTGCTATGATAGTAATAATAAAAAGCTTAAGATTCTGTTTTGACCATTTTTTCATTGTACTTATTTGGTATTTTGTTTATAAAAATTTAATAAAAAGAATTATGTTTGAAAATAAGTTTAATTTATAATTAAATGTTTTTATTCTGTGTCATGGAACTTTTTTAAACATTAACAAATCTTTATTCAAGAACTCGTAAAGATATCAATAATGGATATTTTGCTACAATTATAGTATTTGAAATGGGATTAGTTGTATTGAATTATTCTTACATTTGTGGCAATTCATTCAATATATTCAGCTACTTTAAGCAATAAAAACTTTATTAAACATGTCTTCAAATTAATATTGTATAAACATGTGGATATGCCAGGAAATTTTTATTTTAATCAAAGTTAATAATTCCATGTCGCTTGTGTGCAGATATATAAATGAAATTCTGCCTACCTTTGTAAAAAGATCTCCAACTTTCCATATGGCACTCTTATTTTATTACACATGCACAATCTCCAACAGCCACCTTTGCACATAGCTTCAGATTTGAATTGTGTGTTGTTAGAGTAAAAAATATTCATATTATTCTACCATGTAATTGTATTTAAATGCTCAATTCCTTGCATTTAGTATTAAATGATAAAGTATGATTTGCTGATAAAATATTCTATTTATACTTCAGTTGCAAATGTTTAGTACATGGTAATATGTTTTGAATATAATTTAATTAATTAAGAAATTTTCCATTTATTGAAATTGGAAATAAAGATATGTGGAGAGTTGTATGTTTATAAATTTTCTTGAGATTATGTTAAGTATTTAAAAAAAAAGGAGTGAATAATATTAATTATTGAGGTATTTTTAGTCTAAATTTAATTTTTGGTTAGTAAACTTGATTTTTTTTATTCAATCTATCTTTCCAAAAAAATTGAATGTGCATCATTAAGGTTTTCAAAATTTAAAATGAATATTCTGTCATTGATTTTTCCACATTAAAGAATCTTGATTGTAAGCATTTTTTACTTTTACAAGTATATATAAGCTGGCAAGCAATTCATATGTGAAAGTGAAGTTATATCTTCATTGAAGAAAAAAAAATATGTATGAAATTCATATGTGTTTAATTGCGTTCCCTGCATTAAGTTTCTAATTCTGACACATATTTGTTTCAATTTATGTATTTTGGTCTTGGATTTGATCTTTCCGATGTTATGTTTTTGATGTTTTTGAGGAAAGGGCATGAAATGTCCACCCTTATCAAGAAACTTATCTTTAAATGAATTTCAAATCTGAAAACAATGTTTTAAACTCAGTTTTACGGTTTAAAAGTGTTTCTGTATATTTTAAATTATCTCATCTTTATTAATAATTTATTGAATTGGGAATTTTATTAATTCATCTTCAAGTATGAAATATTTTATTTTTTTGCATTGTTATAACAGCTGGCGCATAGTGATAGTCTTTGTAGTTATCAAAGCATAACAAACTCGAAAACATTTTTGATTTTGTTATGCTTGTTCTAAATAACTTTAATTTATGATTGGAGAGCAAAAAAAAATGAAAAAACAAGGAACATATTGCAACATTATATTGCCACTAAAAAGTAGAAATTTTATACACTGTAATTCATATGCATTACTTTAGTTGGAAGATTTATGTATTATTAAATTGGTACTCGTATCTAGCAGAAAATACACAGTATGTATATCAGTTTTTAAATTTGTAAAATCGGGCAGAGAAAAAAAAGTATTCTCTGCTTGAGTTTTAGAAAATGCTTTTCTTTTAAAATATAAAATTTTTAAAACTAAAGCAATATTTCTAACACCCTTAAATTGAATTTATTTTATTTATACTTAATTCATGATTCATTTTAAAGTTTATCTTCAAATTTCGGAGTCGTAATAAAATTTTCCATACAAAAATGAGATAGCATGTGTCTTTCCCCTTCCTTATAAAGGGATTATAAAGAACAGGTGCAGTTTGAGCATAGGTAATTTCAGCAACCCCAACATTTTTCATTGTGTAAATTTAATAATTTATTTTGCATTTAATGTTTAAATCTATCGAAGATCTAACACAAGTTTACGTCAAGAGCTTTCTATCCTTAAGAGAAAAACAAGCAGAAAGCCAAATTCCTTATTCGATTTTTCACTGTCCAAAGATTATGCCTCTCTGCACTGAACAGCTAACCACTCAAGAGAACTGGAATTTCCTGCAGTACTGAATCTCATGCATGCACATTTACAGAGTGGAAACTTTCTCTATTATGTTGTTAAGCTGAATGAAGAACTGCAAAGACATACAGTAACGATGTTAAAACAGAGTTTTTAATGTAGGGAAATTTTTTTTGTGCACTTAAAAATTTGAAAAGGGTATGAAGGACAATTAGGAATAAATAGAAAGTTAAATGATTTATTCACAGTAGTTAAATATGAGATTTCTTGCAATCCCAGTGATTTTAGTGAAAAATGTTGATGAATCTGAAAGAGTTTTCAAAATTCTATTTGGGATTATGATGTATAGTTGATTAAGCCTTGACTTCAAATAAAACATGGTTATCTTCAAGTAGCAGAATTTCTTAAAGAATATCAATAAGTGTATTCCCATTTAAAAATATTACAGTTCACCTTTAGATAGATGCAATAGAATAAATATTTTTTTATTTGTCTTGGCAATTCTGTTTACTACATCAGAGCCTGAATTCTGATTTTCAACATTGAAAAAATAGAATGTTTATTGAGTCGCACTTGAATCCACATTCATTAAATGTATCTGCTTTGATTTCTACCGATAAATTGTTTATCAATAGTCTTGCAAGCATCAAGATAAAAGCTTTTGATCCTCTCGCAAAGAGCAAAACAAGGATGGATATATATTAGTTTTATCATGAAATATATTGTTAATTTGATAAGAAATTATTTTATTTCTGCACTATATTGTCATTTTAATGTTCAATTGCAACTGTGTTAATTTTTATAAATATTGTAAGGAATACAGGAAACCAAACTGAAAAATAAATTTTGAGCTTAAAATTAATTTGTTAAAATACTTAAAAGTTTATTCATTAAATATAAAACTTCTCAAAGTTAATGAAAAAGAAAAAAATGTAAGTGATGTCGATATGCATTGCTGTGCAGTGAAGGATTAGAAGTTACAGCACTCCCACGATTACATTACAAGAGCCAGAACTGATGAAGAATGATCCTGTTATAAAGAGTAAATGAGTTTTCATTCTCTTGAACAATGGAAATTTTGTAGACTTCTCACGAAGTAAGTGATAGAATAAAATTTATCTGAGGAACAAAAACTTGTGTATACTATTACTTTATGGATGATTCTAATGCTGTATGGGAAGATGAATGCTAGAAAACACTAAAGACTGTTAACACATAATATAATAGCAATAAAATGTTCTAACATTAGTATTTAAATCATTTCAGGATGCCCAAACTTCACACATTTTCCATGCAGTGGTTTTAAAATCTACTGAAGCAGTTTGAATTTTAATTATACATAATCAGTACAATATTATCCATACAAGCTTTACAAACATAATACATATTTGCACTCGTAAAAGTGTTAATAAATTGTAAAAAATTTCTCTTCTCAATATTTCTCCTCAAGGCATTCTTCACACTAGTTTCAAAGAGTCATGTTCAGTTCAAGAGAGACATGAACTTAATGAAACTAATAGCAAGGCAGGATGAAGCATGAATTGGGTGCTAACTTGAAATGCACATTTTTACATCACAGTCATGATCAACTGGTAGGCCAGAAATACTGAAGGCAAGGCTTATTCAATACGAGAGTACTCTGCTGCATTCATGGGGGGGCATCTGCAATGACAAAGTGGAATCTTGCTTTCTCTAAAAGTTTTGGAATGAAGAAATAGCAACATATGGCTTGACTGTGTCTGAAGAAACAAATTACTGAAGCACTGCTACGGTTGAATGAATGCCACTTTTTACAAATTCTTTAGCACCTTCAGTTTCATTATCTGTATTACTTTTTGCATTTTTTAAATAAAAAAAAAAATTATTTCATTTAAAAATGGTTCAGATTTTATTGGTTATCTTTCACTTGTAATGTTACATCAATGTTAAATGATGTAGTTTTAATCTTGTTTGGTGGAGTGTAGTCAACCCAGTGGCTCTTGCGGCATAAAATCAAATTTAAATGATATAATTAAATCTTCAGATTTTAAAATTTGTGTATAAACTGAATATGAAACTAGTTTGTGTTTCACAAGGTTTTCTTCGGTTTATGTGGGGTTTATGGTATCCACTCGCTTAGTTCCTCTTAAGAACGGCAATGAGAGAACATTTGTTTTGGATACGTCTAGATGTTTTTAACAAGTGCGCATGTGCACAAATTGATCTTTTCATCGGTGTTTTGCTTATCAGGCTATATTGCGCCATGTTTCGATTGGACTATTTTGTTCAACTCTTTGATGTGATTGGTCTATAAATTTGAATAAAACTTCATTTGGAATTCTTCGAATTGAATATCGGTTCAGTACCGTGTATGTTATTCTGTGTGTTTCATTTCTTAATGAATAAGCGAAGCTACAAGTATTCCGCTATGCTGAAAGTGAAGCCACTGATATTTTGGCCCGGTACATGCTTCAAATGTCGCAGGCATTGCATGCGGAAATTCTAGATTTCAGAATTTTTAAGAAGAAATCTAGATTCCTAACACTCAAAGAAAAAGCGAAGCTACTAGTTTTCTGCTATGCTGAAAGCGAAGTCGCTGATAGTTTTTTAAGTTTAAAAAATTTGCCCAGTATGTGCTTAAAATGCTGCAGGCATTGCATGCTCAATCTCTCGTTTTCAGGTGACGCATGCGCAAGAGAGCAATAAAAATTGCACTGCACATCCAAAACAGTATTTGGCGAGGGCAAATGAAATTGCACCAAGAAAAATTGGCAAGAAACAGGTGTGTAGCATAAACTCATTTACCTTTTCTTCTCTATTAGCTATTATATGACAAACAATTTATATAATTTATTCTTAAAAAATAGTCACAATTAAAAACAAACTGTTATGGAGAGGTGTCGTCTTGGGTGCCATCATCTGACCATGGTTTAAAATTACGAGGTTCATCTCAAAATAGCCATAGCTCAATCATTCAAAGTGGAGCATTAATATAATTAAATTAAAGACAAAGGTACTTTAAAAATTCCAATAAAAATGTGAACAAAATTCTTTCTAGGAAGGTACATAAACACATTTTCGTTTAAGAAAAGTTATTCTTCAGTAAATGAAGCAAAACTAATTATTTTAATGGTGGTTCAATGTAGCTCAAATATCTTATTATAGAGATGGTATGGTGTGCAGTCTGTGAAATATTTATTCTCATTAAATAAAACTTAAGTTTTGGATATTAATAATAATTTTAGGGATAATTTATTGATTAGCTGGACAGCTAACCAAAATTCTTTATACTTCATGAACCTCTCTCCTTCCTACTAACAGCTCACTCTCGCAACTCATCACCTATGTATTAAATTGGTTGACATTTTCATCCTGTCAAACAAAAATACAGTGGGTTAGGGGCTCTAAGAGCTTACTTACGAACAGCTGAAGTGACTTCCTCACTGAGCAACTGAAAGTCCTGAAGGGTGAAATCAATCTCAGCTCATCCCCTTTTAGGGGAAGGGTTGTTAGTACTCTTTAATGAATGCACATTTATTATGACATTTGGTATGCATGTTTCACTCTATAAAAACCAAAAATATGGTGGAATTAAATTTTCAACCAACCTTATAGAATGTTAGGGATGTTTGTTTAGAATGATTTTTTGAGCATCATAGGAACTTCAGAAATGCTTTGGAAAACTTCCCGAGACATTTAGAAAACTTCTAGAATTTTCAGAAAATTATGGAACATTTTTTTTTAAAGTAGAGAAAGATATCAGATGGAGTACATTATGTAATTGGAGAGCAGCAGTATTCCAAAGCAGTTATTAAATTATGCGTCCCAAAAAAATATTTTCGTAATTTTATTTTTTTGCTTTGACAATGAAATACTTGTGTAAGTACTTATGTGCTTCATATTAATATTGTGAATTATTTGAGATTGTCAGATCCTTATACCACAATAGTTTTCTGAATATTTGCAATGGGGTCGCAATCACCTCTCTTATTCAGTTTTATATTGGCAAAATTTCTGATTCAAAATGATACATAGGTAAACTTACTCAGAAATTAAAGTAATCAAAGAGGAAAAAAAAAGGAGGGCATATATTTAGTTTCTGAACATACAACTCTAATAATATAATTTCCACAAATAAATACTCGATATTTACAAACTATACATCTAGGAAACAAATGCAAGTATAAAAATATATAGAAAAGTTTATATATTTGGTTTTGAATTTGTATAAATACTGAATTTCAAATGTCTATAAAGTGCATTATTTCAGCTATTTTCTTTCCCTTAATAGCAAATTAAAATATATAATTTCATTAGAAAAGATGGAATTTCATCTGCACCTTTATTCCACTTTAATGAAAAAATAAGCAGCTAAAAATACATAATCCTTATTGCCTGCTTTGAAATGGAAGTTATTTTTAAGCCTCAAATACTTTGTAAAAAAAACATCCGTAACTGCTAAAACTTTTAATGGATAAATCATAATATAATTAAATATTTTTAAATTTTCAAAATATTAAAATTTCAAGTTTATTATAGGTGTATAAAGATATATAAAGCATGACACATACAAATTTTCCGAAATAAAAACTTTTATTAAAGAAGTAGATAAATAAAAGTATGGAATTTGCATGGCATTGTAATCATGAACTCCACTTAATTAACTAAAAAATATTCAATCACTCAAATAAGGGGCACGTTCAAATAGTCCGTACACCAAGGGGGGGGGGTTGTCGATGGTCTATTTTTGCTGACAAGGGGGAGGAGTATGTAGTGATACTACATAGACATTAAAATCCTATTATTTCAAAATCTATCTGTAACTTGCACAAATAATTTAATTTAAAAAATTAAATTTGAAAAAAGCAATTGAAGAAAGAAAATTACTAATTGTGTAAAACTTAAACTTGAAATTGTAAGGGAATTCATTTAAGCCGAAGTTGAGTTATTTATGAATTAAGTCCAAAATTTTAAAATGTTAGATTATTACTGTTATACTATGCTGAAAAAAAAAGAACAGGGGGGGGGGTGCAGTTTGTTATGTAATTGATAAGAGGGAAGTTTGCATTTGCTTATTTTTGCTGACAAGAGGGAGGGTCAGAAACAATCAAAACATGCTACTTTAATATTTGAGCGGTCCTAATACAAATTTTATGATTATACCTTTTATATATTAATCTGTGAAAACAATTTCAAAATGTTTAGATTACAAATGATTGCAAAGCATGGTGCAACAGAGATATGAAGCTTTACATAAATAATCAAATAATTTATATAATTATCAAGTACAATATGGTTTTCAGAATTTAAATACACTGATGGCATTTTGATACATGGCATTTAATTCAAATCCCTTAGCCCTTATTATTTACACATAGGATAAATAAAATTTACTTTTGGATAATTTATAATCATGGTGTTCTTCAAAATGCATCAATAAGAGGTGATACTCTTCCAGGATTATTGAGGTGAACAAAATGATTACCATCAATTTTTACTAATTTAAAAGATCTGCAAGTTTCCTTATAAGAATTTATAAAATCATCCAACACTTCTGGAGAACGAGATCTGAAAACATTTGGTGTATCTTTGCCTGAAAATTAACAAAATTACATTGCATTTTGTAGGTAGCCTTTCAAAATCACATGACTGATTGGTTGCATAGAAGTACTAATTGAAGTCTGATGTCCCTTGAAAACACAACACCTTTACTACATTTTGAAGGTGAGCAGCCTCGCTCAAAAAAGAATATCTGCTCTTCTGTTGTTACTTGATTGTACAGACCAGCCATCAATCTATTATGTGCTTCTTCCAAACTGTACACTGGTGCTTCATTTGAGAGCTTTTTCTCAAACTGCAATAAATTTTCAACACTTCTCCTTGTGTATTCTGCCAATTCATCTATTTTATAAGATGTAGGTTTTATATTATCAAGTAAACTACATTTTTCACTCTATCAGGATAAATGCTACCAAATAAATAGCTATCTGACCACCTAAACTTCGAATGACCAATAAAACGACTGTATCCATTTCATATAGTCCATAATTCGCTGATCTCAACCAAATTTTGCAAATACTGGTAAAATGTACCAGGCATATCTGAAGACAATCTGGCCCGTGCATCATTCAAACTATGTATAGATCTTTGACAAAGTGGTATTAATCGATCAAAAGTTCCAGCATTATCTTGCCAACCATGCAAAGCTAAAACAGGTTCATGGTGTTTCTTTCCAAGTTTTAGCAGCACAATGTAGCCATAGAATTTGGAATACGAATCTCCTAGGATGTGACCACTGACATATTTCTAATTAAATATCTAAAGCGGAAGTTCTACTACTTACGGCACCAGAAAAATACATTTTAATTGTAATTGATTTCCTGAAAAAATTTGCATAACTTTTAATACAGACATAAACTAAATATATTTCACTATATTGTTTCATCTACTTTCCAATTTTGTGTGTCAAATGAGTAGAATTCAATACACATTGTTGATAAATTAGAAGATGACACAACAAAAAAAAAAAAAAGACATTTTAAGGGTTTTTTTTTTTTTTTTTTAAGAAAAAGGACTAGTGAGAAATCTTATTTTCATTCAAAACAGCAGCAGAATGTTAATATAAAAATGGCTGTTAGAGGGATATTGTCAGTCTTCCATTATCACAGCTCGCAATCGAAGAATGGCAGGTGAGTGTTATACAAACGATTAATATAAATGGAATTGAAAATGAGGGTTTAATTTTACATTATGTCCCACTTTGAAGCTATGCAAGGGCAACCTCAGAGAAGGGATGGACCGTTTAATTCTGAACCTTGGATCAGAAAACCTGTAATGATACAAGAGCAAGATACTTCCAATCATCACACCAGCAAGAAGACATTTAAACCTCATCAGATTAAAGTATTCGCACACAGCAGATCTCCCATCCAGGTTTGAAAATCAGAACCTTCTGGTCAAGGAATCGGTGACTCTGCCCTCTAAGCTTCTTAGAACGGGGCAGAATGATTCAAATTCTGTTTTTCTTTTACAGGTGCCGGACATGATGCAATTCTAAAAAATGCTCTAAATGTATTCCAGTTTTAACACTAAATTTTGATATTTTGTATTAAAATATTTTTCAAGAACCTTTTAAATAATCAATACATACTGAATTATATTTTTCTTGAAAGCCATCACATTTGAAATAAGTGACTTATTTATGATACAGGAATTATATAAAACACTTTTGTTTAATAACTGTGTTTCTGAGAGTAGGATAGTTGTACAAGGTAAACTTTCAATAAGATTGGGGGGGGGGGGAAATCAAAATTTTAAGAGCAAGCTGCTATGAGAAAGAAAAATAAAATTTTTCAAACCACTCAGTTAAAAATAAAACAATATTATTTTTGAGTTGGACTGCTTTCTGGTGCACCAACAATATGTATTATTTTTTAAATGTTGACAGTTTATTTTGATAGATAAAGAATGAAATGTTCAATTTCAAATGAAATTTCAATTATGGAATTTCTATGTTCGGATAAAATAATATATTACCATTATAAAAATACATTAATGTATCTGCGTATGATTTATTCTACTAGAATAATTATTTCAAAGTTTAAAATAAAATTGATAGAAGAAATATAATTGAACATTCATGCTTATTCATAAAATAATTACATTACAGTTTAAAATTGACTTTCTCACTTTAAAAAACTCATATCAAATTTCTATCACACATTCACGACTTTAAATACAAAAAAAAAACCTGGAAGAGTCAATTAACATAAAACATTTAATATTTTAAAGCGTTTTAAGTTACCCCTTTGTAGAAAACTTGTAAGCCCACTTTTTGAACGAAGTTCCGGTACTTGTATTTGATGCAGTGACAATGCAAAATTTACCTGTTGTATCAAGACGTAAGCAGGAAGTAAATTACTCAATTCTTGAAGGAACGCATTAGAAATATAAATATTAACTCCTTTCGCTCTCATTTGTTTTACGTTCCGTAATTTATTGTTTCAAATCGTTATTGTAGTGTGCTTTTGCTTTACAAAATGAAATGAAAATAAGTGATGCAACCTTGAATTTATCTTTCGTATCTGGCAATATAAGGATAGCAGCGCTGATCTCTGATTGGCAGTTGCTATAGCAACGAAAATAGCCAGATTTCTTTCTATTTGGAATTAGGATTTGTAACTGAACAACGCGAAGAACATGCTGAGTTGAAGTTATTAACTTAAAAGCTTTTTTTAAAGAAAAAAGAAGCAGATATTAGTAAGTTATAACGTTTCATACTTTTGTTCATTTCTTTCCACAAAATTTGTTTTCGTTTTTAAGAAAATGCCGCTTAAACATTTTTATGTCAATTTCGCTGTGCAAATCTGCATAGCATTTAAATCTTTCACTATAGTTTTACTTCCTAGGTTTTGTTTCCTAATAGGATCAGAACGAGATTCCTGGGCAAGCAATTTTTATATTCATTTTTTTTAAATTTTCTGTAAATTTTACAGGCAATTTTTAAAATGTTGAAGATAAAATTTGAGTATGACAAATTTGTTTTAAATGGAATTAAATGATTTAATATAAATAAGTTATTTTGTAAGGTTTATAAATTTGAATAATTTAATTAAAATTTGATTTTATTACAAAGAATATTTGTTGGAGGAAAATATAAGCACTGTGGTTGACAGTATATAACTTTTTTTTATCTAGAAAAATTATCTTTTTTTTTTGTAATATAAAAATTTCCTTTCAACTTAATAATGTTAAAATATTAAAAATGCTTTGGTGGGTTTTTATCTACAAGAGATCTTGCACATATTAATGCTTATTGAGGACTGGCTTGTTCATGGAAAGTATTAGACTTCTTTAAGTGCAGTAGGGACCATAATAACCATAATCTGTTCAAAATCCTGATTGTTTGTTAAACAACCATTGATTTAGTATATAGATTTTTATTGGAGTTTGATTAATTCACTCCAGAGAGTTAAAAAATAAAATTGTATAGGTAATTTATTATTTATATGTGATGATAATAAAACATATATTGCTTGGTCTTGATGTGTCACTCACTCCCATAACATTATTTTCTTTTAATGAAAAGTTCAGAAAAGCACAAAAAATTCAGATAATAGAAATCAGCTATGTAGTGTACTAAAAGATTATGAATACAATAATCAAAATCTTGTTCTAGGAATCATTCATAATTGTATAACAGTTCTGACTTTCTGTTTCATTTCACATTCCATTTTTATTTGCTCACCTGGGGAGTGTGCTGCTGCTTCTGGCAACTTTTGGTATTCCACCTTTTTAATTATCTCTGCTGTAGTGGCACTAACAAGTAGTGATAAGTTGTAAGTGTACTAATATTATCCACAGTGCCATGTCTTGGGTTTGTTCGTTGAGTTACTTAGTGTTGAAACATAAAAAATCATTAACAAAGTCGGTGTTGTCTGATTTGTTTGTAGTCTGAACTGTTTTTCAGCTCATCATTCACTGTACTAATATACTTCATAAAAATTTCCTCTGTAACATAAACATTCAAATATTGTTATTGTTCATGAGGTCTTTAAATAGGTTTTTGGGTACCTGAATCTTTTATAGAGATATAGAAAAGCTCAATTTCAACAAAGACCATGATAATGATTAAAATTTTAATATATGTTGCATAACTTGCTCAACACTTGTATTTTTGTTGCATTTTATTAGTAGTAATTGCTTGTTATGTATATTTTTTAATAATAAGCAACAGTGTATCTTTTTTTTTATGAAATTTTTTAAGACTGTTAATTTTCCATTTTATTTGTCCAATTCTGAAGACAAGAATTATTATTATTGACACACCTGCTTCTTTTATTGTGTTTTATCATTATTTGTCTTGTAGCTTTATATTAAGGTAGGTTATTGATTTTTTAATATATTTAGAAATTTATCAAAAAGAAAAAGTCATTTCCCTTCAGGTGGATTTTTTATTTGGGAAAGAGGAAAGTTATAGTACAATAAAATTAGATACTATTGAATGAGTGGAGTGTAAAGGTCCATTAGGAAATTTATCAGATGTTTTAAAAGAAAACAAGCTAATTTCCGCGAAGGTTTTATTATTGGGGAAGGAAGGAAGAAGCTGTTATTATACCAGGCTGTCAAGCAGAATTGAAGATCCAGTTCTACTCAAGGTCCACTGTTTGTACAGGCTAGCTCTAGGTTAAAACCTTCAAGATAAACATTCTCCCTGGTGCAGTTGGAAGCTTGGAAGGGAGGAGGATTGGACAGGTGTGTTCTTCTGACTTTTGTTCAAAATTACAAGGTTCCAAAACAACACTACTTAGATTTAAAATGTGATACTGATTTAACTAAACTTGTTTTATCTGATTATATAATCATTATTCTTAGAAAACTATGAAGTAAAACTAAATAATTTAATTTGTAAAGTTTGAGATATATATGTATTTGAATTTCTGAGTTGAAACTTATTGGCTTTCATATGTATAATATGGGACGAATCCTGTGATGGAGGGTGAATGAAGCTCCACCCTCCCCTGCAGCCCTTCAGCAGAGACGACAACAATATTAATGCTGCCATGTTACATCCTGGGAGGAAATCTGTGCTGATCCAAAACTAAGGTGAATTATAATTCCATATGTTGATAGCAGCTTAGATATAAGTGCAGATGGGCCAAATACAGCAGCTTTGTGTCAGAAAACTTTCTTTTCTTGCCAATTTTAGCCAAAGGTTGCTGTACTTTGTGTGCACTTGCACTCATTTGTTGCTGTCCTTTTATAGAGTGATATTTGCCAAAGTTTATGATGACAACTGCTATTCAGCTAGTAAAAGTACCTTCTATTTGCTCGAGAAATTGAACATTTCAAGACCTTTCTTGCTGTTTTATTCATGATGTCCTAAAATGAAATACTTATCATAATAGAACGAAGTGAAATAAATAGAATAACATAACTATATGCAGTTGTACTAAAACAAATAAAAATTTTTATGCATGTATGTTTTCCATAAGCTGAACCAATCTAAAAGAAAATGTCACACCACAATTAGTTGCTATTGTTTTTTTTTCATAAGATTTTATTGATTTAATGATGTATTTTATTTCTTTCTAATTTATAAGTACTGTTTATGGAATGATATTTTTTATGTTATCACTTGTAAAACAGACTATAATATCACTATTAACACAGTTTTAGTTTTCAAATTTACTTTTATCTCTTTGATGCTTAAGAAATCATGTTTCCTAATCATCACATAAATCAGAATCTGTAATTTGTTCTTGCTTTATTCAAAAAAAAATCATGAATTTATGAACATTATAGTATTTTTGATACAAGTAAATTGATATTTCCCTCTTTGAAAGATAAGCGAGTTTCTGGTTGCAAATTTAAATCCATCTGGCATTACTAATATAAGCCCAGATCTCGGTACGCACTCTGACAGTCGTAACAATAAAACTTCTATCCATAACGCAAGATCGTTAAACAGCATTATTTCATTTGTTAGAGAATCTAAGATAGTAATTTTAAATTTAAAAGAGTAATTGTCTTCTAATTCAAATTTAATAGACTCTAAAATAGTGAAATAAAATTTTCTATCCATTGATATAAAATATTATCTCACTATGATCAATAGTTCCGAGAAATTTTAAATTATATTAATCATATTTCAAATTAATTTCCGTTTTTAATAGAAAGTAGTAGAATTCGCAGTGGTATATCATGCGATGAATATAGTTTGAATACATGCATCTCATTATTATTCAATGAAGTGATGATATAATTTGATAATATTTTTTTGGCAACGCGTTTTGACAAGCAGAGAAGTGCTTTGTTTTGATTAGAATTTCAAAAAGAATTGCTTTTAAATTTTAACTTTATTCGCTTTGACAAACTGATTATTTCCATGGTTATTGAATTATGATAAATTGTTAAACAACAAAAATACATACTTGGAATGTTGTTTACCAAAGTTTTTTTGAAGAAAGAAATATGTAAATAAAAAAAAATTTCCTGTCATAAAACATATGTTTATTTTATTTGTTTTCAATCAATGTTAAACATTTCTCGCATATTATCTATTTAAAGGTACGTCAAATTTGACGGAAATCTCTTATTAGGGCAATTTGACAGTATGGATGATGATTTCTAGTTATAGATAATAGTCTGATCCTCGAGAATGATGATGATAAAGGCATATGGAAAAGTTTTTAAATAATTTGGATTGCATCCATTCCTTATCTAAAATATGGTGGTTTTATTTAGGTTTAGTAAAGGAATGTTTGAGACTTTGCCTAAAAGGTCCTGTTGTCAATTCAAGCAAATTGAGATTAAATTCGAATTGAGGCATACAGCATCGAGTCTACCTCCTGCTCATTCCTGAACATGTAAACGCTATTGTGTAGATCTAAGTCAAGAATGCAAGAAATGGGCACCATCTTTTCTTCTTAATTTTTAGACAAAATCTCAAACGTGCATAACAACAGATATTAATCTGAAAAATGTTATATAGTTGTTAATAAGTACTTCTGTTCAACTTGATATGTTAAAAAGATTTAATAAAAAAATCATTTATTATACTAAGCTATTTAAGTAATTCACAATTATTTTTCTAAGATTCTAAAATTAAATACTTTATACAATCCCCTAAATCATATAAGGAATTTCACATATTCTATTAGCCTCTGGAACAGCAATTGAAAGAAAAAAACTAAATGGTTTTCACTTACTGTTTCTGTTTACTCCACTTTGGGGTGAATAAAAATATGACATTAATGCTTAAAATAATCATCTAGAACTTGAAACTTACTATTAACTTAAAGTAAGAGCAAAGACTCATCATGTATATTTTTATTTTTGAAGTACTTTTCCATTTTTTCACTGAAGTGGAAAATTTTTCTGCTATCATTTTATGGCATTGATACTTTAATTTTTTTATACATATCAAATAACGGAACTTACAAAGTAATCACAATGAATTAATGTCAACTATTAATAAATTTATATTATTTTATAATGCATTGATAATTCTTTTTAGGCATTTCGAAACTTAATCATGATGATGTTACCATTGAACACAGAAATTTTCAATTGTTTCACTTCGATTTGACTGAGGATGGAATGAAAATTCTGCATTATGCTCTCAGATGTAAGGTAAAATAAATATATGTGCAATAATATTTTGTTTTAGATTATTTTAATTTTCTTTTATCCATCTATCGATATTTCCTTTATTTGTTTATATAAATTGTGTATTGTCATTAACATCCCTTTGGATCTTTAAATTCTATGTTCTGTAATTTTAGTGAGGATTTTAAGCGCTTCATAAAGATTTTAGCTAAATTTGCACCATGCTATTGTTTTGCTTTAATTTCTGCAGGGTCCGAATTGTTGAAAAATTTTGAAGCATCCAAAACTTCTGTTTATTGTTTTTCCATCAAAAAGAAGCCTTTTCTTATTGGTAGGTGATAAGTTTTATAATTAGTGTGAAGATCATTAGCTTTAAAATAGACATAGCAAATTATTTTTTGTATTTGTCATCTATGGAAATGTTTTTTAAAGAATCAACTGTGAAAGCTTTAGTTTTTATAATTCTTCTGCAATCATCATTCACACACTATTATCTCAGAGTTAACAGAACTTTTTTATAACTGAGGGCATAATTTTCATAATTGAATTAATATTTCTAAAACAAGCTAAATAAATATTATGCAGTTTAGAAACTTTAAGTTGTAGGTTATAATAAGAAACACCACACATCAAAATAGTGTGTGAATACAACTGATGATTAATTGTAGTAAAATCACTCAATCAGTGTAATAATAATTGCTGATGCATAAAGATGTGTGCATACACTAATAGGGATATAAAATTTTGCTCTCTATAATATCAAAGAAGATTTTTTTAAAATAGTTTTCATGCAAAATAAGAATGCTTTAGATTTTTGTGATAAATTTAAACATCATGTCTACATTACATAATATCATATTGTGAGGTTGTTCTTAACAGTCTCTATACATGCTCTTTTTAATGAACAAACTACAATACTTGAATGTTTATTTTTCCTCATAAGTATTCCATTTTTTCCTGCTTTGTAATCGATTACATCTACCTTAGTGTTCTTATAATAGATAGTTATGCAATCAATCCTTTTATACTTTCTGATTATATGATTTCTAAATTACTTCTTGGTTCAACCTTTGCTTATGCTTTTGTTATCCTGTTTTAAATTGAATGTTCTCTTATTTGGTGTTTTAATTATAACTAGTTATTGTATCTGTTTAGAAAGCTCAGTAGGCATTGAAGTACCTCTGTCTTATTCTTACTGATGGTAAAAATCAGGGAATAAATGGGACTGCGTATCTTCTTAAAAAGTGAAAACTCCTGTAAGTCTCTTGATTGCTTTTAGTATTTGTTTTTTGAAATTTTATATCACTGGAAATATATTTCAAATATTGCTTTGTTTCAACATCCTAAAATTATTTGTACTCATAATTATGATATTATTCTAGTATTAATTTTTATTATTTGTCTATTCAACATCATAAATATACCTGAATCTAAAATGCTGTTTTAAAACTTGATTTATTATATATATTAAAACATGGCAAATAATCCATGTTTAAAAGTAGACTAGAATATAATTGAATGATTGTATTTCTTAATTATTTAGATGGTTTTATTTATAAAATTCAAAAATCGATCTTCTTATTTATGAGAAATTAAGTATGTAAATAAATGAAAACATCAAAAGAACAAAAATATTTTTATATCTTAGATTACACATGATCCTTCCAGGATATCATTCTTGAGTTTTATCAAAAAATTTATCTTGTTTAAAATAAAGTGTTTCTCAAAGGAAGAAATTATTTATAACTAATCTGTTTTTTAATCATACTTGTTTATGTTTGAATTTTATGTTTCACAAGTTTTTCATTTACATTTTAATAGAATTTGTTCTGTGTATTTTTTATGAAATTATTTTTTCGAAATGTTATTTAGGAGATAAATTCATGAAAATTTTATAAATATAAAAGATTTTGTATTATTACTAAAAGCTATGTTATATCATTATAGTATAATGTTCTGTGAAAAACTCTTTCTTCATTTTAACCATTTTACATCTGATATTTTCTAAAATTCAGAATTTCTTTATTTATCTTTTCTTTCATTTCTTCCCTGCTAGATTCAGATTATGAGAGGCAAGCCTCATTTTACACTTAAGTAAGTCCATAAACTGTGTTCTAAAATCGCAGTATTCATGATCACTATATGTTTAGTACTTATTTGATCTTTAGTACCATTCTGATATATCAGCAAAATTAAATGCTGAGACAATATCAGCACATCAGCCACAAGCCTCTGTTGACGTGTGTTTGTGAAAATCATGGCGGGGGTAGTCTTCCTAGAATATGCCATCTGTTCAATGATCGCTTAATAGATATACCTATCTGATTGTTGAGTGTCATGTTTAAAGGAACTCGCACCTTAGTAGGGCTTTCCTTCACAAAAACACTAAACTTTTTTTTTTTCTTTATCTAGCTTATTTTATCATTAGATTTTTGTCTTGACTTATAGATTTGAGTTCTCAAGTATAATCCACTCTCATTTTTATTATTTTTATTTTAGAATTTAATTTGTAGGTCGTCTTAGAGCCAGATGAATTCAGAAGAAGGCTCCAATGGCTGCAACTGTAAATTCCCTATTGAAAATATACATGCCTTCCTTTCCTATTGATCGGATTGGACAAAAAATAGAGCTAAGGCTGAGAAAAAACAAGAAATGCATGTTTAGAATAGTTTTAAGTATTTCAATAAATACATTAAGTACTTGTGTTTTAATTTATTGCTTTTATTTTACTGTTCTTAGCTTGTATACCTACTATAGATATTATTTGTGAATACAAATTTTGCAATAAGATAAAATCATTTCAAAGTCTTTTCATTAAATCATCAAATGAAGTATTTTGTTATACTTCATCTTTAATTATATATAATGAATTCTTTTCATTATACCATTCACTCATAAATTTATGGTTTTGCGTATTATGTAGAAAATAATTCATTAAACCATATATAGTCAATGATGCATTCTGTGATTCTTGTTGCTATGTTCAAACAACCTATTTCTAAGGCTTATATAACGAATCATAATCAAAATTTCTTTTACTTACTTATGTTTATCTTTAGCATTTGTAACTCTGTCTAGTAATAGAGAACTTATAACATTGTAAATTTTCAAGATAATGGCAGAATGATATATCCGAGATTGCATTGTGAAGACTGTCAAAGTTTGCTATATTTGATGAAAAAGTCCTTCTTGTAGAACACATGCTGATGGCAGACTGATTAGAATAATTCAAGAGGTATTTATATTTGAATGAATATATTTTATATTTTTAATTATTAATTTTAATTCTATAACTGGTGTAATTCAATGTTTATTCCAAAAAGCACATTTAGATGTATATATGTAGCTTTAAAAAATTGAAATATGCTTCATGGACTCTGTAAGTTGTTTTAATCTTTTGTGGTGCTTATCTTTGATAACACATAATATGTGATAAATAGCTATGATCAGCTTCAAGATGGAATGGAATTCAGCACTTTCAGGATACATCGTTGTTAATTCATGGATTTATTAACGAATTTTTTATTCATAAAAAGAATTATCGTTTTGTTACTGGTTGAATTACATGATACGCTATTATTTTTTTTTTTACTTAGGTTATTGCTTTGAAAGTAGATAAATTCGAATGGAAGCTGATGATGTTGGACCCCTTCGCGACTTAGATATTGGCAATATATTTTATGTAGACTTAGTTCATTGCTGATTTTGTACAGTCAGATAAATTTCATACTGTCATCAAAATATTCGATCAGCTTAGTCCAGAATATTAAAGGTATTTAAAAATTATTTATAATTCATATCTTGTACCAAAATAAATAAAATATATATATATATATTTTTATTTTCATGTGTGTATAGACATTATATAAAAAAACAGGTTAGAGGTAATATAAGATATGAAATGCTCATTAAAATCTTATTTCGTGATTTATATTTTATTAATCATTAAATTTAAGCTTAGATTCCATGCTGGAGAAAAATTTGATGTGCAACTTTTTATTTATTAGATTTGTTACTTATTTCAAAGTGAATTGGGCATTCAGTCAAGAAATTTATATAATTATCTTATATTAAACAAACATGACAATATGTTTCTCAGAAATATGCAAAATATACAATTATTTTTTAATATATATATATATATTATTTATATTTAAAATAAAGCCTTGCAATTTTCTTCTTAATTTCTGTTTCTCTTCAATGATCTCATTTTTAAAGTTTTCTTATTAGAATCTGGTTAGACTCAGTAGAAAATCTTACATTAAAACTATTAATATTCCAAATTTAGTAGTGATAGTAATATAGTAATTTTTTTAATATTTTCAAAATTGTACAAATAAAAAAAGAATGATAAAAAAAAGTACTTTATAATAAATAAATAAAATTTTACATGTAATAAAATCTTATTAAATTTGTTCACATGTATTATATATATCTCATAGCAATATTCATTAGAAGATTATGAGGTTATTAATCATCACTGTCATAACTTGGTTTTTGGATCCTGTGACAAGTTTTATTTCTGAAATCATGAATTTTGCATATATCGAGACCATTTTAAGGTCTCCACTATTTTTACCTTAAACATTTTGCCTTATTATATTTTTGTTGTTATTTAATCATCTGTATCTGGAAATATTTTTTTATAATTTTAATTTAATTAAAACCTTTCTGGTTTTATTATATTTATTTACACTTTCCTTTGTAGCTTTGGGCAGAGCAAGATAGAAAGTTAACAGATAAAATAATGAAGCTCGGAAATGTAAAATATTTATAACAGCTTGAAAAATTTGTCAAAAGTTTTATGAAATGACATGGTAATGTCTGATTCCATTTTGTTAAATAAATGAACATGAGTTGTTATTTTGTAATTCGCAGTATTGAATTTTAAATTTTACAGGCTGTTTTTTTTTTTTTTTTGTTACTGTAAATTTTTGTATTTTTATTGAGCTACATTTTCAGCTTTTTTGTTAAACAAAACACTTTTTAAAAATGATACTAATTAATATTATTATACATATTTTTATAGTAATTCATGAAAATTTTTAAATGTATCTAGTTATTGTTTCTAAAATTAGTTTGGTAAAATGCATTTATAGATCAATTAACGAAATATTTTTGAAAATAGTATTAATATTTTCAATGAATATTCTTTATATCTCAAACTAAGCTTATATTGATTACTTACTTATAGCTTTTTGTAATAATATCTGACTATTTTAGGCAAAAATGCCTAAACAGTTGCTGTTATTCTCTTATAGGCTGTAATTTCAAATCCTCCGTCTTTGATATCTGAGGAGGTGCAAGCATGCTATATCTCGATTTTTACCATCAGAGTATATGACTTCCTTTTTCAAAAAAAGTAAGATCAATATTCTCATAAATATTTTAATTTGAGCTGTCTCATTGGAATATGTATTCTGAAAGAGATCTTTGAAAATTCTTTCTCCCTATAACCTTTCGCTTTCAATCGCTTTTGCCTTTGCGCCATTTTGACGCCAGGCATAGAAATTTGCCTTTGTTTATTAATTATTTTGTTTTTTTATGAATTACAAAAAATTTCCTGTTGTATTACAGTGCTTGTTAGATAATTATTTAATTTGATGTGTATTTATAACTTATTTGTTTTTTAAGGAGATTAGCAATGTATTCTGAATTGTTAACTATTAATTCAGAAAGACGAAAAATTAAATATTGGGTTATATTTCTCTTCTGACAAAGCAGCATATTCCATGGATCCCCTTTATTTTCCATTTTCCATTATTTATTCACTTTTTTTAATTTGTTGTATTTCTTACTTTTCTGTGAATAACTGATGGTAGAAACAGATTATTTTCGTTACAGTTGTTTATCGTATATCATTTTTGTGTATGATTGGTATTACATATTCATTTCTAGGTATATATTTAAGAAATCAGTAAATATTTTGATTATAAATAATATTATTGGAATTTCTTTCAAATTTATATATATGGAAATTATCACATTTCTTGAATATGAATTTCATCTTATTTAACTATAAATAATCATGCCGAAGAGATTTTAAAAATGCTTGATTACATATATATATTTATAAAACATTAATGTCATAGTAAATATCCATTTCTAGTTAGCAGAAGGAAATCATAAGTTTATCTTCCTTGTTGAAAATAGCTAGATGAACAAATTTTGTAAATACGAGAAATTTTCAGCAATCAAAATAGTTCATGTCAGTCAATATTATTGTAATTAATAGTAAATAAGTTACTTATGTAAAAATAAGTATTAACTATTTCCAGAAAAATAACTGTAAAATATTAGTTTTTTAATTGTATGCAAACTTTCATCAGATTTGCCTCTATAAAGAGAATTGCTTCATTTATGTCAACAGAACCACCAAAATTTTGTTTTCCAAATGTTCCTTAATCAAAATTTGATTTATTTTATCTTGTAGGTTACAAACCAAATTGTTGTTGCTGCTCGCAAAAAATATATTACTGACTCTGGAAAGGTTGACGGATCTTTACCTGTAAGAGCAAGTGAGTGAATGAAAAAAATGTATAAAGTTGTTTTCACAGGAAAAGAAATTTGGAAAGAATCAGAGGTTCTCTTCTGAAAATTAGGAAGCGAAACTTTGAGTTTTCAAGTGCTGTTTAGGCACATTTCTATCTATTTTGTAAAAGGAACTTATTGCTGTAGTCCATTATCAATCATTGTTTGATTTTAAATATATTTATAGAATAGTGATTACAATTATTATGATTTTAAATTTCCTATTCCGACATCAAAGTGGAATGTATTTTGATAAATTATTGTCCCATACATAGAAATATAGAATCTAAGAACTATATAGATAGATTTAAATTTTGCATTTTACTGTATTTTACCAAAAATTAGTCATTCCATATCTATCTTGAGTGCAAGGCCAACATTTATTTCTGTGTTTGAATACTTGTTGAATTAGTATAATTATAGAAGTATTATATTTTTATATCACATTTTTATGCTGGATTTGTATGGAAGTATTCCTTCAAACAATATATTTATTGTAGGAAAGAACATGATTACTTATAGAGTAGTGCTAAATCTATGAATTTTAACAATTCTGAATTTTTTAGTTTTTGCTTATTTGATTCACCTGTTTCAATGGCATTTTGTTGAGAATTATTCCTTGTTTCTTCATGGGAGAGACAAGAAATTGTATGAGGTCAAATTAAAAACATTTGAATAATGTGATACTAAACATTGTCGAGAAATAACTTAATTTTATTAACTTTTCATTATTTATAGCTATTGTGTTAACTTTATTTATATTTTTTGTAGTTTTTTTATATATATTTAGAATTATTTTATATCTGTGAAATGTTTGAACCATTGATGAATTATCTGTTTCATATGTCTCTGAAGGACATCGAAATGCATTCTTCTAAACTAAATTCTATTGTGAGAATGCTATAAAAGGAAAAATATATGATCTTCTCTGACCACTTGGAAGATGGACTCATCCAATGACCTAGAAGAATTTCAAAAAATCAGATTGCTGAACTTAAGTATTTTTGTTTTATATTTGTTAAAGTATTTATGATTATCAAAACACTGTGTTTTTATCTTGTTTCAAGTATGTTTTTTTATTTAGAATAAATTTACTTGTTCTTTGTTTATTATTTATTTATTGGAAACTCACATTACCCCATATTTTGTTCCATTAAAAAAAAGTTGATATTCTATTTGTACATTTCAAATAATTTATTGGTTTTTTTCCTAAATTATTTCTTTTTTTTAAAAATAACTGTTTTTTTTTTTTTATATAGGAAAACTTACAACAGTACATAAATAAACAAGATTCCTTAATGTAAAGGTGTTTATCCTCTATTCTGTCTTTGAAGGTAAATTATTTCAATTTAGTATCTCATTTCAGTTTGAAATTTTTATCATTTTTTATTTGATATTAGTGCATTTCAAATGAAAGAAAGAGCCAAATAGAATTTTAAATAAATATTGGTTAAATGAAGCTTGTATTCTAATTATTATGTACTGCATTCACTGAATATAGTTTCTATTATGTAGTTTCCATTGGGTAAAATGATATGATATGAAATTCAAAATATCAGCTATTAGAAGAATTTAAAAAGTAACTTTCATAAAATTACTCCTGTGAATCAATATCTGATGATGTTTGATGTCGTAAAAATTTATAATAAATAAATAATCTGCAGAAAAGTATAAAATTTTAGTAATTATTATAAGTATGAGTTTCTTAATTTGAGTTTCTATATAGCTCTTTTAAGAGTATCTTTTGTTTATTGACGAATATAATTATTATTTAAGGTAGTAACTTGTCTGATTAGAAGTAGTTTATTTAGATAATGAAGTTATTGATTGAAGGAATTTTGATTCTAGATAATGGTAAGATTCAATTAATTAAACATAAATTTTGTCATTCAACTGCAATTAACCCAATCTGTAAGAATGCTGTTTAGAGAAAACTACCTTACTCTTTACAAGAATAACCATCCTTGACACTGTTTTTGATAACATTATCTGTCAATAATTCTCTTGGGACTCATTTTATGGGATTCCCAGACATTCGAAATATCTGGTTTTGGATACTAATAGTCAATATGTACAACTTTTTTAGAATATTTTTGAACAGAGATGGAACAATTAAAAGGATTGTAGCAACCTTTGTCTGTTTGGCTGCTTCTTTAAATTTGTCTATCCAAGTTTATCTTGCATTTAGCTTTGGTGGAAAAATCCAGAATTTCACAATTTACAACTCTAAAACAGCGTAAAAGCCTATGAGGCTCATTTGCAGAATATCATGGGCCAGGTTGCAATTTAAAGAGGGATGAATCTCCTATGGGTTATTGAAGGTAGCTAATGAAAAATTACACTTCTTATTTTCTGTTTTGGAATTATTTTATAAATGAAAACAAGTATAAAGCAAGAAATATGGATATATAATAAATATACGTTACCATTCTTTCAGACAGAGAATATTTTCTCATGTAATTTTGTTTTGTTGCATTTTTTAATAAGTAATTCTGTACAAAATATATTGATAATAAGATTATGAGAACTTTAGATTAGGCATTACAGTCATTTTTTTTGAAACTGAACATGGGGTCAAAAAATATAAGGTCAAACTCATTGTTGATGGTGAATTAAATGATAAAAAGAATGAGATATACCAGTTAAAATGTACAGCACAGATTTAATAGAATAGTTTAATAGCCCAACAATAGTTGCATTAAGATACAATAATGACAGGTAGTACAGTACTATCAATGCTGGAATACTTTAAAACCAATATGTACAGATTTGTGCTTGACATGTTTATTCAATAGCACTGGGTTCTTATACTATTATAATTTTATTTCATTAAATCACTTCTCATTTATCCATTATCTTTTTACTTAATTCATTGCACTATTGTGTTTCCTCTTTAGCGTTCCATGCTCTTTTGCAAAAATGACTTATTCTGTATGCTGATCCTCTCTCTTAAAATTTTTTAAATAAAACTTTGGGGCACCATGATCTTTGTACATATTTTATTATTGCTGCATAGTTGAATCTGTTCTTATGGATATTTTCTCAATGTAAAACTTTATGGTTTTCTTCGGGTTCCCAAGTGTAAAATCTTGAGATCACTAAGAAATTTACGATTGAGAGTATTAGGTCATTGAAGTCATTGAAAAAGGATAGGAGGATCTTGAAAGAAGTGTGATTTTAGCCGGATGACTCCGTATCATGCCCCCCATTTTCTCCCAACAGCTGAAATGAGGGTCACCGAAAATCTCGGAATGCACTTGTTTCTCTCTGCTCGCCTCACCCTCTCAGGCAAAATGGTTCTCTGGCACCCTCCCCATCAAAAGAACCACAATGAGGGCGGAAAGCAATCTGAGGGAGTTTAGAAAAGAAAGGATGGTTCGAGATTTGTTGAAATATATGGTCAGTTTTGTTGGGTTTGCTTTTCCCTAGTTAGAATATCACTTCAATGGTGCGCAAATTTTACAGAAGTGGGACAGCTCCGACCTTAAGTTGTTTGACCGCACCAGAGACCTTTCCAAGTATGAAGTAATTTCTTAGCTAGACTTGAAACTTATATCTAGGTGGGGTAATACTCGCTGATTATTTTATCTATTTCAATGTTTAAAATTTTAATCAATCATGTGATTGATAGCTACTTTGATTATTGTCTCTTTAGAAGCAGGGTGCAGCCAGAGGGGACCGGATGGTCTGAGGGCCCCCCAATAGGGGATACTCTTTCGGAGGAAAATTTTTGTCATGCAGGTAATTCAACTGTCCGAGTAAATAATAAATCACGATAAGATTTGAGACTATTCTGCATTACCTCTACCCCCCTTGTCGTGGAAATCCCTTAGTCAGGAAACTCTAGCGCCATTCCTGTTTAGAAGATTAAAAAGCAAATAATTGTTTGATTTAAAATTAGTTTTATTCTGTTTGAATCATGTTGTTTGGATTGAATTACTAAATGGCAAGGCATTCTTAAAGACTTATAATATAAAGATTTACTGAAAAGATCTTTCCAAGAAAGCATAAATAGTTATTGATTGAATTCCTTTAGTGATGGAGAGTATTGACTTTTGGATATTCAGAGAAAAATGCGTCTGATTTTGATTTTATCTCATCTATATATTCAAGTTTTTCAGTTAAGATTTATTGTTATTCATTGTGCTTTACACTGTCTCTATGTCTATTAGCATATATAACAAAAAAAATCATGGTCGTTTTTTTGAAATTTTTTTATAACTTATTTTTATTATTTTTTTTTTAATTGTATTTGTAGTTTGTTCCTGTAGAAATCGAACAAAGTGAGCTATCAGTGTATTGCACTTTTGCATTATTTTCAGTGAAAAAATTCAATTATACCAATTTCTACCCCAATATTAGATTTTGTCCTTGAATTTTCTGCGAAAGTTCTTATTGCAATTCAAGCAATTAGCAATTTTTCAAAAAGTCCTTGAATTTCTTAAGTCGCTTGAAAGTCCTTGAATTTTTTCTTCAATAAGAGAGGAACCCTGTTTCTTGAACTATATGAAAAGAGATTGAATAAGTATTAATTTGTATGTTACTCATAGAGATTTTGATAGCTGTACTTTTATTTATTTGCTTTTCTATAAATTCTTAACTTTTTTATTAAGGAATTACAACCTCTGCTATCTAATGAAAGTACTTTCTTTTTCGGATGTGTTTTCTATACTAATTCAGCAGAAGTCCATAGACATTTTTGTTTATTAATTTCAATGTGCTAAAATTTAACCTCTACAGAAGACTTGATTTTTAACTTCTAATATTTTATATGATATCAGCAAATGTATGATGTAAATGATTAGTTAGTTGATAACTTAAATTGCCACAATGCAAGCTTTAGTTCAAAAATTGTTTCTGAAGATATAGTATTTCCCAAGGAACATTTTGTTTAAGGTTGAATTATGATGCAATTGTACTTGAAACATTCTAAAATTGATGCCAGAATTGGATATTATTTAAACATTTTATCATTGATACCCGATGTTAGTTTTTTTCTCTTCTTCCATGATTTTTTAGCCGCACACATTGATCATACTGCGACCTCCAAGATCAAGCAAGTTGACTTGAGACTTATAATATGCTGAAATTTGACTGAATATCTGAATTCTTCATCATATTGCAGGAAAATTAAAAATGCTACTTCTGGTGAGGAAACAATTTTTCTACTTTTTTTTCTATCACAGACTTGGTAGAGCATTTAAAACACTCAATATAAATGCTGTAATTTTTTTTTTAATTCTCACCAAATTAGCCATTACCAACACTATATGATGTAGTGCAAAAAAATTCCAGAGGTTTGCTTCATTTATTTACAAAAATCTTATTTATAGAGAGAGATATGATAGCAAAATGTATATGATTTGATATATACAAATTAAGACCAAAATAGCATGAAGCAGATCTTAAAATATATATAATTTGTATATAGTATACAATATCACATATTTAGAAGGCATTTACATTTAAATAATGTAAGGAAGTGCTACAAGCATTTTTTTTTTTTCTGCTTGCAACTTGATATTTCCTATATAACTGAACACTACAAAGTTATAAACTGCATTTTGAACTTGCACATACTAATATTATCTATAATAACTATAGTTTATAATAATCATAGTTGAAACCATAGCAGCATCTTAGTTAAGTAGCTGAACTGAATGAATGTTAGGAAGTTATTTGTCATATTCACATGAAAGGTGGCAAAGGTCTGATTTGTTCAGCCACTTCACCTTCTTCAAAAAAATTAGTTATGAGACTTACATTGTTTGATAGTTATCTTTTGCTTTTTTTATTTTCATACTATCAATATTTTTTGAGTAAGGACATGCAATGGATATAAAATTGAAAGTCATGCATTTGAAATACATTTCAAAATGTTGCAAAATATCTTGAAAACTCGGCAATGTTACTTCAACTAGGAAAAAAACAATCCCTAGTTCAGCAAAATAGATAGAACAATAGCGTGTCATATCTTTAACTATATTAATTATAAAAAATAAAATATTAAATTATTTTTTTTCTTTTGTATTGCACTCTTAATTTTTTTTATTAGTAAAATTATTTCATTGAATGAACTTCTGAAGTGAAACTTTTAAATATGAAGATAGCATATTAGATTCTTTTTTTCCAAAAAGATGAAATATTTCAATAGTATAATATTTTAGAAAACACAAAATGCACTGTGCTCACGATGGAATGTCAACATGAATAATTTTTAAAAATATTTTCGGTTGAGTTTATATTTTTGTGAAAATGTATAAAATCTGTGTTTGCTTCAAATGTTGTGATCCGCATTCATACCTTCCTGTATTAAAAGCCTTGATGTCCAAATCATATGACAATAGTGTTAATAGGGAAAATTATTTATGAATTCTAAATACTTCGAAGGTAAAAGGAGACCAAAAATTTGTAGTTAGAAAATTTAAAGCTAAAAGGAAATGAAAGTGGAATTGTCCAAAGAAGTCAAATTAATTTTAACATTAACAAAAGCATGTGAGAAATTAAAAAGTGAAATATGTTTAAAATGACATCAAACTAAAACGTTATAAATTTTGTTTAAAATAAGTAAATAAATTTTAATAGTTAACTAGTGGTACGAAAATGGAACAGGTGTCGCTGTGAAGTTTTTTTTTTTTTTTTTTTTACTTTTAGGTGGGTCAAAATTATTTTTGTGTGTTGATATGTTCTGAAGTTACTGCAGAAAAACTTAAAAATTACCCTTTCTACTGCCACTAGCAACTTTTTAAAAGCGAAGTCAATCCTTCCAGGTGTGAAGAAACATGTGTGCCAAATTTCGTTCTAAACAGAAATTGCATGTTTCAGATATAGATTCACAACATAATATTTGGATTTTGAGCTCTATTGGTATGATGGTAATTGTTAATGGGAAAAAATAATACCTGAAGTATAGATATTACGAAGAAGGAAAAAAGAGACCATAAACCTGTAGTTAAAATATGCAAAGGTGAATGAAAATTTCTTTTTTGCCCGTTGATACGTTTTAAAAACCAATCCAGAAACCTTAAACCAAAGAACATATGGATTACCTGATTATCGAGTGTGCTCTTGACAGAATGCCAACGCGGATTTAAAAACAATTTGGCCAAATTTTAATTTGTGTTTATACATTTCTAAATCTAAGGAGCTAAAATCGCGTGATCACAAAAGTAAATATCCACAGAAAGCAACTTAAGCTTAACATTGGTAAAAGCGTGCATGTAATTAAACACTGAAATATAAAAATCTAAGGAACTAAAATCACATGATCACAAAACCAATGATGAAAATATTCACAGAAATCAATTTAACTTTCAGAACACTTGTGATTAAACAGACAAATATAAAACTAAAGATATTGGAATAAACAGAGCATTCTTACAAATTGTGTTTAAATTAATTTTCAATGTTGATTAAAAGTGAGAGAAATAGTCATTCTGAAATAGAACAGGTGTCACTGAAAAGCTAATTTTTTAAATTTTAAGAGGGTGTAAAAATAGTTTCTGATGATATGTCCAAATTTATGGCAGAAAAACGCTAAACCTTTTAACCCCCTCCCTTTCACCCCTTTTAGGTGGAACTTTTTAATTGTGTAGTTAATCCTTCTAGGTGCTAAGGAACATGTGTACCAAATTTCGTTCTAATCCAAAAGAGTTGTGGAATTGTATAAGGTTCAAACACCAAACAAACAGCCATTGAATTTTATATATTAAGATTGTAATTAACAATACAACAAAACCAATTCAGGAGAGTAATAATATTTACTTGAAATAGTGTTATAAGTTAAAATTGTTAATAATTTGTTTCATTCTTTATAATCTTTCTTGGTTGTTTTAATTCTATTTTACAGAATTACAGAAGTCTATTCTGATAACAAAATCGACTGAAACAGGAGTTGAGGACTGGGAAGTTAATTTCACAGATACATTATATATGATGCTTAAAGATTCACAGTCTATGATAGAATTACAGTTAAATATACCTGATGAAGGGAAATTTTTGCTTTCTAATTTTAACCGATTAATGGAATCCAAAGTTAAGATGCAGGTACTTCCAATTTATCTACTTAATTTTTTTATATGTGAAAAGCTTAGCTACTATATCAGTTTTTAATAAATATTTCTTTACTTCTGATAAAATTTAAGAATTCAATGTAGGTCGTTGCATTCGTAAATTAGATCATTATAATGAGTTTAATCATATTGTTGGAGCAAAACTGATTGGAAGTGTAACTGAATATAAGTTACATTACATGAAAATTGTTTAGTGTTAAAAGAATTTTTGTTTCATCATTAAAATGAAAAGTTACTAGTAAAAGAAATTGAAACTTAATTTTAAAATTAGTTTTTTTACTGTAAATAATCAAATTTCTGTTTGATCTTCATTTTGGCAAAAGAATTGCTAATATTGTATTCCTTTGAACTGTAGACTTTTATGAGAAATGGTTAGATTGATTTGTCACATATAGATTCTAGTTATCTATAACTAAAATATATTGTCAAATAAAATAATTCTATTTTGTATCCTTATTTCATATATATACAATTGATAATGACAACTTTTGTCTGTATCAAGCACTTTGATAAAAGATTTAAGATGTTCCAAATTGGCATTCAGATTCACAAATAGAGAGGGGGCTAATTCATTTAATTACTCTTTTAATTAATTTATATTACTTTTTAAATGGCATTTGTAATAGGCATTTACTTAAATTGATAAAATTTGTCACAGAAATGGCTTTTTTTAAACATCTGCTTATATATTTTGAAATATTCAGATTAATTTTTTTTCTATTCTAGGAGCTTCTATATAAATTTAAGTTGACAATTTCTAAAATTCCACCAATTTTTGCACCTCTTATTTCACCTGTTGTGAGAAGAGTAAGTCAGGAAATTATTATATTTTGAAAAAGAAATTCAGTTTACAATAGCATTTTTAGTAGGCTATATTAAATGCACATTTTCTATTATTTTATTTCTGATTATTTCTTTTAGGTGGAATGTGCTTTAAGACCAGGAGTTACATATCTACAATGGCTATCAGCAAACATAGATGACTATATAATGAATGTAAAGAGAACCATAGAAAATCTTGAATTTGTAATACAGAAGGTATGTAATTTACTCATTTTTACTAAATTTTAACAAATTACTAAATTTTTTGAAGTCAGTATTTGCAAATCCATTCTACATTTCAACCCTACATGCTCTATAT